>JAKSZP010005602.1:0-98217 GCA_022478985.1 Massospora cicadina
GGTAATAAAACACCTCAAATTTGGCTGAGAAGGCAGAGCAATTCTATTATTAGTTCTTACCTTATTTAGCCAATTTTTGTTATAAATCATATTTTCCCAATAGCTAGGATTCCACCGAGAATCTGCCAAAGTCTTTTTGCCATTGGTACTCATATCATTGATAACCACAATATTATTTAAAGATCGGGCAGGTGTTGAGCCAATCATGGTAGCAGATTCAGGGGCATTCTCACCTCCAACATTCTTTTTCAAAAGTCGAGAAAGAGAATGTCTGACACTAGAATCCCTTGGTGCACAAACTGATTAATTTTGGTGTTAACAACTTCATCTGTCACTTTTAACGTCATATCAGCTGAAGATGAATGGGCGGATGACTTCCAGTATTAATATGGTGAAGTACATCATGAGAACAACCCAATCACAGTCATCTTTTGTAGAAAAAAACACTGTATTTTTTGAAAAGGGCCAGCTCTTGATCCTTCTCCTCCTCAGTATTCCAGATAAGCTTTCCATTGGTACTAAAGAGCGAACGGATTGTACCACCTCACCATTAATGCCTAACTCATCAAAGTGGCAAAAATCAGAATAATCTGAACTTCATCAACTATTAGCATGTGCACAAAAGAGATTGTTTGGTGTCAATTTACCTAAATAGTATAGGCATACAAGTTAGCCAATCACACCTGAATTTCGCCATGTTCAGGGATGCTGATTCCAGGTGCGGTGACAGGCTCTGAATTAAAATAACAGAATGGTGTAAATTTCTTGCCATATAATCCTTGAGGAATTTCCAAGTTAAATTTCAGTACCCACTATTACTAGATGGCCTGGCGGAATGGTTAGACTATGATTAGCTCATAGTGGAATACCTTTATATTATACAATCTGATTGTGTAACTTCTGCATCTGAGCTCAAATCCGCCAATAACCCAAATGTACTGTCTCATTCTAAAACTAAATTGACAACCCACTGAGGTCAAGGTGCCAGGGCATTATCTTTTTAATTATAAAGAAAGGTAGTGGTTGTCCAAAGAATTCCAAAGTGTTCTCCTCAAAATTTAGCCTTTACCCCATGAGCTCTCATGAATGAGGCCCCAATAAGGGAGTTTTAAGTTTGATTGGGGAGAACAACAGTGGGAGTGAACACCACTAAGGAGCCCAATTGTAACGGTAGGGCACTATACTTGCCTTCAGAAGTGGTAAGCTGAGGTCTGGCAATACCATAGCTTTGATGATAAACTATATCTGGAGCTAGGCCTAATCTCTTTATCAGTTTGGTGGATATAATATTAATTGGTGCCCTGCTGTCCACAATTGCACGAACTTTAAGCTTACTTACTGAAATATTAATATAAGTACATTCTGAAAAATAAGTTTCCATAGGACATAAGGCTAGGACATTCAAAGTGCCCGATTTTATTAAAAAAGTTTCGATTTTCCAGACCTAGCTGAGGTATAAATTCCATCAAAGTCTCAATTGGCATTGCCATTTAGACCCCTTCATTCGTGGAATATTATCAGAAATCATTAAAAGCTCTTGTAATAGTAATTGTTGAGCGTATGACTGTGCTACTGTTTTGATGTGCCAACTCAGACCCACTTTATTCTGGGGCACAGGGGTCATGATGAACCTTCCTTAATGATTAACTGCAGACCCTCTGGAGTTGATGTGGCCTTATCATCCTTTATCCTGAGCAAAGGCTAGGTTGTAAAATTTTCCATAACTTAAATTTTGTAGAAGAGGCAGAATTAGAAAATTCCAGTTCTACTCCACCTTGACTCTCCCAGGTCAACCACTTTCACAAGGTTCACTGAATGAACTCTTTCTTTAAAACTTGCCTTATGGAAATGACTGGCATAATGCCCAAAAATTCTTGAAACCATAACAAATGACATATTTTACATCAGATTTTGTAAAATGAGAGCCATATTAAAAATTTAATTCCTTAGTGGAAAACATAACCAATTCAGGCAGTTTGCACGTTTCCCAAAAGTTTGAATTCAGTGCTTTAAATGTGACAGCGCAATGACAAAGGTAATTCACCATGTGTATAATAAAGTTCATATCATATATAATTGGTATCAAAACGTGATACAGCTCCATATAGTGCTCACATGCGTGGCAAAGAGCAATCTGGGCATTGAGCGCAAAAATGACATTAGCCCCATACGGTGTCTGTGCTTCTAAGTAAAAGCATTGAGAATATACTCAAATAGACTTGTCTTTCTTACTGGAGATATTCAGAAGTTCCATCTTACGCGTGGTCATCCTTTCAGTTCCACTGAACGCTTTGATAAGAAGGGCCTTAGTGTTAGTATATGACACGCCAGCCTTTTTTAATTTTGGCATAACTAACTCTTGGCTCTCAGAGTCCAACAGGTTCATTACCGCTGCCAACTTAGTGGTATCAGAAACTCCAGTCATACTAATTTAAAGAGGTTCAGAAATTTTTGTACATTTTGCATTCTTATTAAACTTTGGTAGATTCACTGGTTGACCAGAATTTGGTTATCCTGGCCGCAGGTCTTAGAGGCCTGTGACGATTCTAAACAACAATAAGCTTCCATGGTATCAGGTTACATGGAGGCTCCAAAAGTCATAATGGAGGGGAAGATAGCAGGCTAATTGCATTGAACCCGCTTACCATCGCCCTCATTATCAGCATTTGTCAAACAGGTTCCATGAGCAAAATGACTTGAACAACAATGAAAACTTTTTCCAAAAACGGCGACTTTCTGTCAGGAAAGCTGGAGCGCGGGAGGTCACGGATGGGAAAGTACCAGGCCAAGGGCGTAACAACAAGGCCAAGTGACCAGCAAAATAAAGCAACGTACTAGGCTCTCTGAGTTATGTTTCCATATATATTTGGTGAGCAAACCACACCCCAACTTGGCAACAACCTTAAGGGACAGGAGCCTCTGAGAGCAGGGAATTATGGCGTAAAGATTGGGGCAAAAATCAGCAAAATAAGACATGGCGAAGTTGGCAGAATAGGCTGCAGAGTGGGCGGAAGGTTTACGTCAAACTGGGATTCAAACCAGAGCGGAAAACGGACTCCAGCCATCACAAACCATCTAACTGAGGTATTATTTTTTTAATTATTCAAAAAGATATGTGAAAACTTGCACAACAATCCCTAAACTTTATTAACATATATGAGTATCTGAGAAAAGCAAATCCTTACTCAGCTGGCGTTTAAAATTTTAAGGGAAGGGTGCAATGCTTATTCAGAGATTTTAGATTACAATGCAATTACCAAAATATGATCTGATCTGTAAAATTTCCGCCTTTCAGCAAAATCGAAATTTTATGAATTCAGCCAAATTTGTAACTTCATATTGCATGATTTTTAGATTTTGAGGTCGATTTCCAACGGATTTTCCGCCTCAGACGAGCCATCTTTCTCAACCCTGTAAGGCCAAGCTAGAATCCACATCCTTTCAAAACCTTAAAGAGGTCATCAGTGACTTTTAGGGGTTCTGGCCTTGGTTCCAAGGGCTTATTTGACTTTGCTTTGGAGGGGCGTTTAACACCAGGAAATATGTCACTAGCTGTGACATCACTATCTGTTTATGGACGGGGTTCTACACCGTTTGAGGGAACATTGGCCAAGAACAAAATTCTTTTGGGGGGTAGGTAGCTTCATGGCGACTAGGGAGGATTGGATGGCAGGACCTGAAGCATCTAGGAATCTAGCAAGGAAGTTGCAAATAGAACTTGAGAAATGATCATTTCTCAATAAAAAACCGGCTGTTCTCAGTATAATCATACCCTTTCCAGGACACCGGAATACTGGAGGCAATTTCAGGATATGCGGGAGGTGAAGATGGCATCAATATCATATTGGGGTTCACTATCTACTATCATTGGCTCGGGGTAGGAAGGCATTGGATCTTGAAGGGGGTCAGAAGGCACTCAAAAGCGTGATGAACACTTTGATGGAAGGGGAAAAGTCAACTTGGTAAGCTGATAGGCCAACCTTCTTGATGAACTTGAAGGGTCCAACACGCTTGGGGCCTAACTTAAGGTAGGGCTTCTTCAAGTGGAGATTCTTAGCATTGATCATGACCAAGTCGCCTTATTTGTATTCAGGGACTTCATGGCGCTTGCAGTCACCATATGATTTGTAGATCCTAACAGAAACAACAAGATGATCCTCTAATGCCTGATGTATGTCTCTGAGCTCTTTGGCGCGCTCCTTGGCAGCAACAATTGTGGACTCTAGCCATGGGCTCAGAGTGAAGCTGGAATTATAGCTGTAGTTTCTAAAAAGGGACGTGTCTGTTGAGGTATAAGTAAGTTTATTATATCTGAATTGTACCAGCGGGAAGTGTGAGACCCAATTTTTCTGTTCTGCGTTAGAATAGCTATGCAATAATTTCTCCAAACCTTAGTTCATCCTCTCTGTCTGTCCATCCAACTGAATGTGTATGGTAGTGGAGCATCAGGGGCGGACCCTAGAATGAACAGTAAGGCTTTCCAGAACTGGGCATTGAATTGAGGGCTGCGATCACTAATAATTTTCTTTGGGAGGCCATGTTGGCAAAAGATGTGATCCACAAATAGGTGGGCGGTCTGGACGGAGGTGGTTGTAGTTTTGCAGGGGACAAAATATGGCATCTTGGTAAACTGGTCCACCACATCCATCACCACATCATAAACCTAGGAAAAGGGGAATTCCACGATGAAATGGATGGACACTAATGTCCAAGGGCTCTCCATGGCTTGTAGGAGGACAAGCAGGACAGCGCTCTTCTGATGACTAGGGTTTGACCGATTGCATACCAGACAGGACTTTGTGAATTTTGCCACATCAGTGGCAATGCCAATCTAGCTTTAGAAACGTCAGACCAACTCAAACGTCTTGTACTTGCCAGGGTAGCCAGCAGTGAGAGGGTAATGGTCTTCACAAATCACCTTTTCTATTAAGGATCCAAGTGGGACCCACCACTTGCCCTGATGAAGGATGACACCACCCAGCAGCTGATAGCCCTTTTCTAGTGGTTCGCCATTTCTCTGACAGGCTTGCTTGATCTTAACGTAGTCTTCTGACAAGGGCTGAGAAAAATTAACATGTGCAGGGGTGTCAGGCTTTCCTTCCAGGTGCTCTATCATGAGCAGAGCAAAGGTTTGGCAAGTGGGCTCTCCTTCACTTGTTCCAGCTTAATCAACACCTTGGTATTATTGGCGTCATCTAGCGCTGGATCTAATGCAAAACAGGGCTCTGTGATAGGACCTCTGGCAACAGGTTCTGGGTACCCTTAATGAAGTCACATTGGAAACTAAACACCAAAAGAATTTCCATCCACCTAGACTGGAAAGGCGTCAGCTTCTGGGGGTGAGGTAGTACATCAAAGCCTTGTGGTCAGTGTGGACAGTAAAGGGCCACATAGAGCCATGCAGATGGTGGCGCCAGTGCTGTAATGTCAATAATGGCTGGTATTTCTTTATTGTAGATGGCATAGTTAAACTGCGCCGGGGACATCTTCTTTGAGAAATAAGCAACAGGACGCTCCACTCCGTTTTACCCTTCCTGCAGCAGAGCTGCTCCAACTGCATATTTGGAAGTATCAGTTGCGACAGTAAATATATATCTATGGTTTGTGTGTGCTAAAGTTTGACAAGAGTTTTTAACTATTATCTTAAAACGTGGCGTTGAATTCTGTGGTTCAGCTTGAATTTTTTTCCTTGATGCGATGTAGAGAGGGCAGAGACTAAAGTAATCTGAGAGGTGAACTTCTTGAGAAATTACAGTACAAATGAAGCTGCACAACTCACAAAGAGATGAGGGTGTAGCCCAATTGCGGATGGCTGTTTCCTTATCTGGGGCAACCATGTGGCCATGGGAGAAGATAATGTTTCTTAAGCACTCTACTTTAGATCATAAGACTCGTACTTGTTAGCTTTAAAAGTGAGGTTTGCACGTGCTAGCCTCTCTATGACAACTACAAGTTGGCGGGCGTGTGACTCTTCAGCTGGAAAGAACAACAAGATGGCGTCCATGTAGGTATTTTGCAGGATCCCATAAGTATCCCAGGACAGCTTCAGTGTCTCTTTAAAACAGGCAGGAGCATTCTTTAAACCTAAAGACGTGATACTGAACTGCTGATGCCTTTCAGGGTGTGAAAGGCGACCAACCACTTCTGACCTTCCTTGCTACAAATCTGGTTGAAGAAGTTTAGGCAAATCAGATTCTGGAACACTCTGGACTTCTATATGTAGTGGGAGATCTGTTGCTCCAAAGGGTTTGGGTGATGGTCAGGTAAAGTAACAATGTTCAGAATGCTGTAGTAAATGCATGGCAAAGGGACCCATCTGATTTCTTATAAATAGAAGGGGGAACATATAGGGAAATATTTAAAGATTTGGCCCTTGGAGAGCATATCATTCAACCAAATGTCCAAGGGGGCTCCTCCCTCAATGACAAGAGATAGGAGAGGATATCTTGACGAGGCAACGATCAGCTTAATCTCAAAGTTAAACTTGGTATTATCAGGAAGTGAGCAATTCTTAGAAAAACCAAAAATTTTCACATAACTCCTGATACACTCAGGCAGAAGACATGCAGGAGCAGGGGTGTCGTCTGGTTGAATTGAGGCTAAGGCTACCTTGGGAAAGGGGCCCCATTTTCTTGGTAATGCAAAAGCACTTTCATTAAGGAAATGGATGTTAACTGTACCTCCTTTTTGGGGACTTTGCATAGTTAATAGAGCACGTGAGATTGGTTAAGATGTCAAAGTGTTGCCACAAGCCTACGCCCAGAATAATGGGGTACAGGAGGTTTTTAATCGCAGTTTTCTCCACAAAGTGCTCATCGCCTGCAACAAAGGGAAAAAGGGACAGTACCATGTAGCTTGGGATAACTTGAGATAGCCCGCCCTTTACATACTGGCCTACCCTTGGGCAGGTATAAGGCTTCTGCGAGCTCTTATAAGATGAAGTTTCATTGCACCAGTATCCACCAAGATGAGAACTTGAAAGTCCCTTCCAGAAGAGGAGGCTGTATCCATAAACAAGAAGCGTTAGACGTTCCACTAAGGCAAGAAGCCAGGTGGTGCCTACTACCTTTCTCAATTAGAAAAGGCCAATCTTATTTTAGAAAAAGAACCTATATTTGTGCCCCTCAATTTTCCCGTCCTAAAACTTATTATGTTGTAAAAGAATAAGTTCCTGTGTAGAGAAATCCCTAAACTTTACAAAAACGCCAAAAGTACTTTAGGTAAGTCCCAAATGTTGACACCCATTTTCCCAAAAATCCAGAAAGTTTAAAAAATCTGACGCTGTTATCATCCCAGATGCAAAAAATCTGTTTTTTCAAAGATTAGCGAAAATTCAGAAACTGATTTTACCCTATCTTATTTAAATTTAAATTTATTGCGGGGAAGGCCGACCATGGGACAGACACTTCTGAATACAACTCAGACGAGACAAAACTCAGTACCAGGTGAGGCACCCCAGAGAAGCGATGCTATCTCTTGTTACCAGCGGGAGCGCCACTTATGGGAAGGGGAGGGAACGTGTGTAGGGGGCGTAGCCACTATTGAGCACGTGTGGAGGAAGGGGTCTGATTTGATGAACCAGACTGGGAACCAGGAGGAGACCAGCTGCCGGCGACGTGGTGGGAGATATCCAAACATCCACGCTTGAAAGTGATCCACCAAATGAGACTGGAATCTGTGGACAGCTTCAGGGAGGGTGGGGATGGATCCGGCGATGGCATCCAAGACAATCGTGTGGATAGTCCACATGGCGATTGCAACCACCAGAGCACGAAGGGAGGGTGGGAGGGGGAGGCCATTGATGAAGCAAACATATCTCTTGACAGACTGAAGGGATGTGTTTGATCCTGGCCTAGCAGACGTTGGACTTCGCGCCATATTACTTTAGAGGTGGGGCACTTCTCCAGGCGGTGAAACAGCGTTCCATACTGGCCACACACGACACAGGATGAGTGTAAAGCGTTAGAGCGCTCAGCTGTACGATACACCCACCTCAGGCAGCGCCACACATGGGAACGGACTTGAGGCTGCAACAGAGGATGTGTGTGCGTATTTCCAGATAGTCTTTTGGGTCTCAGTGGAATAAGGGATGTCCATCATGTCCAGGTAGTCCACCCTGGATAGGACTTGGGGTCGAGTGGGGATCACGCCATCATGGATGGGTAGCCCCTGTACCTCTTGTGTGAACTGAGGAGAGGGGCGGCCTCTTTGGGTTGTATGTCCACTAATACGAATTCTCCACTCTGCGCTTCGCATGGAGAGTAGGATTCGTTTGTAGTGGGTTTTGGTCCCGTGAGGACCTGTGGCTGATGTGTGTGTTGCGAGGTATTTCATCAGGGAGTGGGGGTTTGATGGATTGTTGAGGCCCAAGGCTCGGGGAGAAGTTGGAGTGGGCCGCGTGGGACCAGTGTTGGGATGGGAGTGTAGGAGCAGTGATGGCCGCAATCCAGGTGCCTAGGATCTTGGCGGCATGGGCTTTGAAGTCAAGTAGGCCCATGCCACCATGATGATGAGGGCCAAACATGACCTCTAGCCGTACTGGTGGAGGGCGGCCTGACCAAAGCCAACCTTGTAGCAAAGCATACAGGGATTTGAAGAAGCTTGGGGAGAAGGGGATGGCGTGGGCTCCAAACCAGACTTTGGATAGGAGCATAGAGTTGGCAAGAACAACCCTGCCAGTGAGGGTAGTAGGGTGGGCTCTGAGAGAGGCGATTTGCTTCGTCACGTTAACCAGTATATGGCCCTCCATTACTGCTGACGCGTATCCTCCTGCCTCCAACCACACGCCCAGATGGCATACCGGTCCTATGATAGGTCGCGGCACAAAGGGGAGCACCAGTGGAGCGGTGTGTTTTGAGTTAGTAAGGCGTGGACTTGGGCGAGCAGCTAGGCTGGGTTGGGAACTACTTGCTGGGGTCCAGCAGTTCTGAAACTGACCAAGGAGGATGATTTCAGTTTTGGAGGCATTTAGTGCCGCGTTGCTTACCCGGGAATATTCCTGGATGAGGGCTTCAAGCGCGCGTGCATCTTTATTATTAGACACCCCCACCACGCAATCATCTGCAAATGCCATCATCTTGACTGGGGTTTGGCCTGGCACATGGACTTCAGTGAGTTGGGCATTCACATTTCGCAGTAGTGGGTCAAGGCTGAAGTTGTATAAGAGTGGGCTCAGGGGGTCCCCCTGTTGCAGGCCCCTTTGAGGATGGACTACATCCGTTATGAAACCTGGGCTGCACACAGCCATTGTTGCAGATTCCGTGAGCAGCATCACCCAGTTAATGAAGTGGGGAGGTAGGCGGAATTGTTGGAGGCAGGCCCTAAGGTATTCCCAGTTTACTCTATCATAGGCCTTTTGTTGGTCCAAGAATACAAGTGCCCCAGAGGCTGTGGACTGACACACATTAGCCACAGAGTGCACGTTATCCCAAATTGACCTTCTGGGGATGAAACTAAATTGTTCTGGAGAGATGGTGGCAGATGCTACAGTCCCTAAACGGTTAGCCATGATTTTTGTTAAAATTTTGGTGTCTGTGTTTGTTAGAGAAATGGGGCGCCAGTTGGCTAAGTCTAGCCTATCCCCTTTCTTGAAGAGTGTGATTGTAAAAGCCTCATGTCCTCATGGTAGGAGGCGCATTTCCAACAGGCTTTGGTTGAGTGAGGCTAGCAGCAATGGGGATATGTATTTAAAATATTTTTTGTAAAACTCATATGGAATGCCATCTGGGCCTGGGCATTTTCAGTTTGGCGCACCGCGAATGGTAGTCCATAATTTGTTTGGAGTAATTAAATTCATTATTTCCGGGTATCGGAAAATGGTGTAGATATGAGCTCTGTCGAGAAATTCCGCCATTTCAGCCGGCTGAATTGGTACAGCTCAGTATAACTCGGAGTAATATCTTTGCATTTCAATTGCCACTTCAGCCAGTGTGTCCACCATAGAATTATCTGATCTTCGCACCTGTGTGCAGACCACGCTCTGGCGTGGTGCAAAAATTTTTTTGAAGAAGTATGTGGTGCACTTGTCACCTTTAGTGATGCGTGTGGCCCTGTATTGGACACAAACCTGATATTTGTGTTGCCTTTCAAGTGCGTTGAGGTGGGCTGCTGCCTCCGCCCACTTCTGGCCCCATGCAGGGCTATATACTGAGGCTGGAATGTTGGACTCCAAGTGGGCCAATTCTGCCAGTGCGCGTGATATAACTGCCAATGTGGCTCGTGAGCGTCTGGATGAGAGATGGCAATAGTGGCGGATGGTGTCTTTTTTGAAAGTTACCCCATGTGGAAATAGGGTCCGCACAAAACGGTGCAACAAACAATTTTGCCAAAGTTGCCTCTTCCACCCATGTGGAAAATCCTGGCGACACTAGCTCTGGGGGGCGGATTTTGCACCAATGTGGGGCCTTTGCAACTGTGACGGGTAAGTGGTATGTTATTGAGACCAGTCGGTGGTCGGAGAATTCCATTTTCGTTGTTTTGAAGTGGGAGATGTGGGGTTGGAATTTCGCTGGCACTAGAATAAGGTCAATGCGGGTCATGGACCTTAATTGGCCGTTGTGGATGTGGGGACGCATCATGTTTTTGAGCAGTGGGGCATGTCGCGGCAGCACATCCATTAACCCAAGGGTGGCTTTTAGAACGCGTAGTTCTATGTAACCCTGTGGGGCGTGGGGTGAGGGCGGCCACCGGTCCATTGGTGAGGTTAGCCAACAGTTCATGTTGCCGATTAGGAAAGAATTGGGGGGTAGCGGGAGGGATTTGACTGATGAGAAAAATTCCTGATGCTCTTGTGCACCATTTGGGGTGTAAATGTTGACAATTGTGTGTGCAACATCAGCCCATGAGAAGGTGACAACAAGCACTCAGTCATTTAGGAATGTTTCTGAAGATGTAAATTTGAAAAAATTGTTTTTAAAATTAGCACCCCACAGTGCTTTGACCAAAAGGATAGGGATGGTAGGAGCATTGTTTTCCAAGCATCCTTGGAACCTCATGGACAGTGGGTTTCCTGGATGGCCAGGATATCCACGGGTAAATTATTTTGTAAAAAACTCAGTTTCCTAGCCCGGGATGGGGAGGCCTTGAGTCCAGCAATATTCAGTGTCCCTAGAGTGAAGGTTTCCCCCATCGCACCTTAGGTGTGAGGGGGTGGTCCCCCTGGCCCACCAGCCTCTTCCAGGTCCCCACGGGCTTTCACAGCAGCGCGGGTATTAGCAGCAACACTATCGGGGTTTTTGTTAATTTTTGCAGAAAGAGTCGCATTGGCTTTGGCCTTCGCTTTTTGTTTTCCTGATGTCGGACGAATTTTTTGCGGTGCAGATAAGTTCAGTGCACCGTCGAGTGGGGCAAAAATTTTTTTTTGGTTGGGATAGGTCCCAAGTCAGTTTCAACCGTGGCTTGGGTGCAGCAATTGGGTGAGATCGAATCTCCCATTGGATCCTCAGATTGAGTGGCCCGTTCAGCTTGGGCCTCCCAATCTGATTGGGTGATGGATTCCCAAGTTGCTTCCGCTGCAAAGGTCTCCATGTCCTCCTGGCGTTGTGAGTGTGGGATGGTGGTGGTGACCTTGGCCGCTTCCTTGGCCGCAGTCCTATGGGCCTGCTTGGCCTTCTTCTGCTCCTGCGGGGAGATGGGCTTTACCAATAGGTAGCAGCCTTGTGCTCCCCATGTGAAAGCCTCTTTGGTGCTTGTGGTTGGTTCGTAATGCGCCTCTCCGCTGGCCATGGCCACCGAGGGGTGCTCTTGTTATGTAACGCCCTCTTTAATGGGGCATGCGTGTGCCTTATGGCCGAACGCATCACAGTGGGTGCAAATGGGGGGTGCGCTGTCCACGGTTACCCGGAATGGGTGGGTGGTGTGCCCTGTGATATCAATAAAGGTGGAGTGTGGGATCTGAGTTAGGTCCTTCGCGATCTCCTCAGTTGGGGTCAGAACTGCAATGGCTTTGCCAGTGCACAGGTGTGGCATCAGCGTGAAACTTTGCATTTCAAAAGATTGTATTTCGCCATATATGGCGAGATCATCTTTCAGGTGTTGCTCCAAAATGTCACGTTTTACCGTAGTAGGCAAAAAGTCAAATGTGAGGAAAATTTGGTTTGATTTTGTCCATCTGGTGCATTTAGTTTCGATGACCCATTGCCCTTTGGGGAGGTTGACCACTATGCACACCGCTGCAGCCTTGTCTGCTGCTATTTTGCTTTCAAAATCTAGGTCCAGCCAACCGCGCAACATGGAGTGAGGTGCAACGTACACCGCGGTCGGGAAAATTTTGTGTACATCTTCACAAAATTTTTCCCATAGGGCCATTTTTTGATGTCCAGATACACACAGACTCTGAATTCCACCGACGAAAGTGGCTGGGAATGTGGCGTATTGATGTACTTGTTGCATCGTGCTTGCCACGCGAGTATCTCCGGGAAATTGTGACCACCGGTTTTTTTAGATTTTTTTCTATTCCGCTGGATTCTCTGGGGCGTTTTTGAACGTTAGAGGCCGCGGGCCTTCCGCCTGCTCCTCTTGCCTTGCTTGCCCAACTGCTCCCAGACATGGGCGCAGACTAATCCCCTCTATGAGATTATCAAACTAGATTTAGTCTTGAATTGAATGGGTTGCAAAAGTGTTTGCAACGAGAAAGAAAAGTACCTATTAGTTCAACTTTAAAATTTTCCAGGTTGTGATGGGTTCTGTTATGAATGGAGTTACAAATTTAAGATTTGTGGCCTCGTTTTTGACCAGTTAAATATTTTGGAAAATTTTAATTCTTCTGGGTGCAACTTCCCTGTTCAACGCCTATGTAGGAGTTTTGGTTGGTGAATGCTGCACCAAAATGAGTTGGTGGTTAGAGAAGTTTACCTTTTGAATGAGAAGTTGGAGATGTTCAAGTGGTGGGTTTTCAGGGCAAGGATGAAGTTGATGAATCTCATTGAGATGAGTGATCCCTCACGTATGTTGGGGCGAGTCATGTGGGGGGAGGAGTGGTGACCTGGGGGTAGAGTATCATATAAGCTGAGGGATACCTCCATTGCACGGAATTTGATGTGCCTCAGGGGGTATCCCCTGGGGTTAAGCCATCAGTCCGTGTGTTGGGGTTAGCCCAGCAGTTGAAGCAACCCAGTAGAATGGTGTCTGGTGGGAAGGCGAGTGTTGAGATGGTTTAAGGAGTTTTTCCTCTCAGCTGTGATACATAGTGTGTAGATGCATGTTATTAAAATTGTGTCACCTTGGCATGAAATCGTTGGTACCAGGATGAAGCCATGTATATAAAATAAGTTTGTTATTTTTTGATTTTGTGATTAAGGACAACTACCCCACAGTGGGACGTCCATACCAATTGGGATGGTGAGACCCTAGCTGAACAGGATCCCTCTTTCCCCTGTAGAAAGTGAATTTCTTAAATGGCTTAAATATTTACAGGAGGTTTCCACAGGATGCCCAGCTTTTTGGCTTGGGACAATCAAGCCCTGGCTCCCACGATGTTTAACATCCCTGTTGACACTGAGGTGCCCGCAGCGCCTCAGGAGCGGTTGGGAGGTCCATCTGGCCCTATTCCATCGCACCAAATCTAGTACATGCTCCATGTAATTGGGCCTGTCTCACCTGTGCAGTTGTACAATCCCTTACCCATTGTCAATTTTGTGTAGTTCTTACCATTGAAAGGGTTTGAGTTGGTCTCTTCCACTCATGACTCATGGTGGTCAGGTGTGGTATGCTGGTTGCTTTCTGTGGTTTCAGGGTTCAAATTTGTAGATGTGGTCCCACATTATTCCTCAATAGTGGAGATGAATTTTACAGATAAATCCGCTTGATTGATACCATGCGGTGCTTCAGTTGCATTGTTGAGAAGATTTTCATCTTTGGTATTCTGCTCAGATTGGTTGGCTCAGTTATTTTCTTCTATGTCCTCTTGAATCTATCCAGAGGTGATGGAGGAGGCCGCGAGTGATGCAGCATGGCTGGTGCCCATTTGCAGTCATTTTGTGCCATTTTGCGCACTTTAGGTGAAACTGGGTCTATAAGAATGTATTGCCATCTTCTCCCCAGAGGAAGGCGTGGTTGGTGTTAATTATTTTAGAGAAGTCTTTGCTATCTTTGTCCATGGTGTCATTGAAGATGTCTGGGGCCATTATGTCCTCCTTCGCGGGGCATGCATGAACGTTGTTCCCCAATGCGCTGCAGTAATTGCAGATTGGCGGTGCACTTTCTAGTATGACGCGGAAAACCTTTGACACGCCCCCATCCGGGAAGCGAAACACCACTGTGCGCAGGTTTTTTGTGAAAAGCTCAGCCACCTCAGGGAGTGGGTTGATCACAGCTATTGCCTTACCTGTGCACAGGTTTGGCATCAGGTAAAATCGATATAGTCTAAATTGTTTGATCTCTCTATAGCTGGAAATTCCAGCTCAGGTCTCTTCCTCAATTACTTTGCAGGGAAGGTTGGTTGGGATTGAGCCAAAGGAGATGAACAAAGTGTTTGCTTTGTTCCATCTGGTGCGTGCATTGCACACAATTTGTTTGCCCTCAGTAAAGTCAATTTTGACTCATACTTTTGCAGAGGCATCTGCATCTTCTTTCAGTTTTGAATCTCATGTCAATTCATCCATGATGGTTTGTGTGGATGGTAACATACATCGCATGGGGAAAAAGGGAGGCCAGTGCTCTACCTTTGATAGGAGTTGGGAATATTGGATTTCTGGGTACAGGTTTTGTTTAGTAGTGAACTCCACAAACCTGGATGGTGTCTGAGTTTGTGGTTTCTTGGTAGCATTAATTCATGTTCCCCCAGGTCGTTTCTTGCCCTTCAGCGCACCATTTTGCGCATTACCTGATATGACTTTCGCCAAATTTAGATTTTTTGTTGATATCGCCCATCCTTCTGTGTGATTATCAAATTTGCTGTTTGATTTGAATCTTAGTAACTAATGTGATCATTATGGGAAAAAACTAAATTATATACATGTTAATAGGACAACTGTAAGGCCCCTTGAATATGAATAGTATGAAGGAGTTCTTCGTTATGGACCCCTAAAATGCATGATATGGCAAAGTACTGGGTGTACAAAATTCATGATTTAGCGAGATAGATGTGCATTTGAACTGTATGTCTCTGGAAGAGCATTTGTATCATATAGGTTCATGAAATTCCTTTACAAGGTGGATCCCCTTTTGCAGCTGGCTCTTTCTCATAGGTTAATAACTCTTTGAAGTAAGTCTCAAACTCCTTCATTAAAAATTCAGGTTAGGCGTCAAGATTTGAGAATCTCCAATAATTTTTCTTAAGCCTCTTCAAATTTGACAATGGGTGGACTTCACATTTGGTTACCTTCTTCACTGTTTCCGTTGTGCACCCAGTGGGTTATACTATCATTCATATTATCTTCCATGGTGCAATCAATTAAGGTCTGGTATTTTTAAGCGCTGGCAGAGCACTGTTGAAAGCAACATCCTGTTGGGTTTTCATTTTTGTGGCTTGATGGTATGATACCTATGAAGCCCAACAGTTAATACTTGAAGCAGTATAAGACTCATGACAAGGCTAATTTTGATGGTGCCAAATCATGCTTAGGTCTCGTCAGCTAGAGTATCTGTCCTATGGTAAGTATGGCAAAAGTAGTTATTAAATTAAGTAACATAAAAGAGATATAAAGAGAACAATATAGCTTTATTTAAGTATAGATTTGGGCTCTTATCATTACTTAATAAAACCCATAAGGAAAGGATTTAAAAAATATTGGAGGGGGAATTGTCACAGTTATTGAGGTTTACTGGGATAGAACGCCCATCCAAGGCCAAGCATCTGAATCTGGAATCAAAGCCAGAACCCTTGGGACACCAATGACTTTTCAAAGGTCATTGACTGCAAATGGGTTCTTGTTTTTCCAGTCAGACCTGAAGCATATGACACTAAAACGGCAGAAAATCTAGCAAAATAAACTAAAAAGATGGAAAATAACAAGTTATGAATAACGGAATTTGGCAAGTTTGGAAATCTCACTTTTGCTGAAAGGCGAAAACCTTTCTACTCAAATCATGCTTATTAATCGCCTTGAAACTATCACAAAACCCCCTTATATTCATATTAAAGCTGAGAAATTCTTTTGCATTTCTCAGATATTCAGTATTGGAAAAAATTGAGTTTTTCTCCTAAATCTACCTGTTCTTTAAGACTCTTCTATTATTAATAAGTAGTCAAAACCTAATGTAATGGCTTGACTCAGATCAGGTTCTGATCTGACTTTCCTGTTCTATAAGAAACCAGCACCTATGCCACAAACTATTCCGCTAAGTCCACAACAACTTATTTGCCGATCTCCTCCATAGCCCTATCAAAACTCACTCAACTCTCAGGGACTACTTTCTTTAATGTTTTTCGTTAATTTGGTCTGCGTTTACTACAAAAATTCACATAGAAACATAATGGAAAAAACGTGTGAAGTTTCTTTTTGCTGCTTTGACATTTTTCGCTCTTTTGGAACATTTACTTGGCGCTTTACCCCTTGCACCCTCTTGTGCTCGTTTAACAATGACATTATCTGAGAAAAGCATAGATTTTTTGTAAGTTTCTTCTCCAGTTGGGCTGCTAGAGTTAGCCCAACCTACTCACAGTTTCTCCTATTAGAATGTTCACAGAGCCGATAATGTTATATCCCTCTTAGTCTTAGTCTTTACCTTCTTCAAAAAGGGTGTACTAAAAAGTTGTGCGGTTCTACTTACTCAAGAAGCTCATAAAGTGTGCAATAACTGCCACTACCACTTGACTATTCACCTACCAGGACTCAAAATTTATAAATTAGGTTTTAAACAAGCTGTTTAACACTAGGGTCATCATCATTCCCAAAAAAGGACCTAGATGACGTTCTCCTCTTCCAACTGCTTCTTTGTAAGATTTCTGAGGGTTCCCACTAGTAGTTACTCTCCTCCAGAGAAACCAATAGGTTCCACCTGGATATCACCCCGCTTTGCAAGCCTTTATCAAACTCCACAAGTTCCCTCCTACTACTTTTGAATATTTTAGCTCCTTTGCCCACTTGGTTTAATAAGACCTCACAGCAGCCCAATACTTACGCCTGTTCTAAGAAAAGGCTATAGGACTGGAATCAATTTAACAGTTGAAAATGGCCCTCCTCCACAAGTCCCTTTACAAAACCAGTGCTGCCCTTGGACTATGGGATTATCTTCCCCCTCCTTATCTGGGACATTCTCTATCCTCGAATCTATACTATCTCACAGCATTTGCGCTGCTGGAACACACTGTAACGTGGAACTTCGAATTTTGGAACTTGACAGCTCCGTCTCAGTTGTGCACTCTTAGGGAACCTATGCGGTAAACTGACGCTTGTCAAGTTTCAGATCCCATCTTTGACTTACCCAATCAAGAGCCTATCTGTCATGGACACCACCAGCATGACCATTGAATATCCCCACACTGTTTTACCACAGTACTGTTTAGAACTGACAGTGAGCTCTCTGGCAGGAGAGACTGAAACTCATGTCATAGGTGGGGGTCTCCTCACTACTCTCCCTGAACTGCTGTGATCCACAGAGTACTCCTCGATTTTGTCTCAAAAAGTTAAGAGAGTTTGTAAGAATATATCATCTACTTCAGAGCATTCATTTATTTCTCTTAGCTCTATCCCCTTTGTTGCCATTTTATAACCTATGCCTCCTAACCAACCTGCCCCCCTTTTGGCCAGGTGGAACAGCTTTTCCCTATTACACTGAAGTCACCCTCCTTGGTTGACCTCATTAATAGATGGTGGATATCATGAAAAGTTTATTGAAGATAAACTTGCCTTGGCGGACCCTCCACAAGTCTGTCTGTCCTTACTGGCGTGGTTTCCTGCGATAAGGATCTTCCTCCAGATGAGAATAGAGCATCAAGTTACCCACATCCTTCATGTCCCATGGGCAACTCACTGGCAATGTAAAGTCTTACTCCATTGAATTTCAGAAGTTAATCTCACCTACTCCCCCTTATTGGCTTGAAGCTATCATGTCATCCGTTGGCTCTTCATTTAATAAATCTTCAACTGCATACTTCTTTTTAGAAGCGGGGAAGCCCAAGTTTGCTCTGGTTCCAACCTGGCAGGTGCCCATCAGCCACCAGAGAAACTAAGTAACTGCTATCCATGTGAGTCCACAACCTTCTATCCAACTAGGCTTCATCCATTCCAGTGGGAGCAAGCTGGCCATGATGCACTCCATGATGTACCAAATGCTCTCCAAAAATGGATAAAACTTCAATTATTGTTTGGATAAAATAATCTTTAAAAACCCACACAAAAACAAACAAAATAAGCCAGTACCATCACTAGTTAGGGCATTAACCTTTATATATGAAAAAGGTTTTTATGGTTTGCAACAATGTTATTGGGCTGCGGCTCTGGGGTAAACATCTTCTACAGCTTCAGGCCTCAAGGGTTTGTACTTGAGGGGAAATGGTTATTTTGTGACTTGGCATGAGAATTGAGGTAGGGAGAGTCTAATTTGCATGGCGGTGCAAGAACTGAGGTTGAGGGAGGTGATTGAGAACGCCTTGATTGGCTTCTCCTCAATCTAACTTTATCTAAAATTTATAAAAAGTTTCTGAAATGAAGCGTGTTATATCTTCAGAGGTCCGGCGCTTAATATAAAATGAGTTATCATTAATATTAGATAGGGGTTTAGGGGAAAAAAATAAAAGGAAATTTACTTTTCTTTCTCATTGCATACACTTTTGCAACCTATTCAATTCAAGACTAAGTCTAGTTTGATAATCTCATAGAGGGGATTAGTCTGCTCCCATGTCTGGGAGCAGTTGGGCAAGCAAGGCAAGAGGAGCAGGCGGAAGGCCCGCGGCCTCTAACGTTCAAAAACGCCCCGGAGAATCCAGCGGAATAGAAAAAAATCTAAAAAAAACTGGCAGTCACAATTTCCCCAGAGATACTCGCGTGGCAAGCACGATGCAACCAGTACATCAACACGCCACATTCCCAGCTACTTTTGTCGGTGGAATTTGGAGTCTGTGTGTATCTGGACATCCAAAAAACAGCCCTATGGGAAAAATTTTGTGAAGATGTACACAAAATTTTCCTGACTGTGGTGTACGTTGCACCTCACTCCATGTCGCACAGTTGGCTGGACCTAGGCTTCAAAAGCAAAATTGCAGCAGATGAGGCTGCAGTGGTGTGCATAGTGGTTAACCTCCCAGAAGGGCAATGGGTCATCGAAACTAAATGCACCAGATGGACAAAATCAAACCAAATTTTCCTCACGTTTGACTTTTTGCCTACTATGGTAAAACGTGACATTTTGGAGCAACACCTGAAAGATGGTCTCGCCATATACAGCGAAATACAATCTTTCAAAGTGCAACGTTTCACGCTGATGCCATACCTGTGCACTGGCAAAGCCATCGCAGTTCTGACCCCAACTGAGGAGATCGTGAAGGACCTAACCCAGATCCCACACTCCACCTTTATTGACATCGCAGGGCATACCACCCACCCATTCTGGGTAACCGTGGACAGTGCGCTCCCCATTTGCACCCACTGTAATGCGTTCAGCCATAAGGCACATGCATGCCCCATCAAAGAGGGCGTCACATTCCAAGAGCACCCCTCGGCGGCCATGACCAGTGGAGAGGCGCACTACGAACCAACTGCAAGCACCAAGGAGGCTTTCCCGTGGGGAGCACAAGGCTGCTACCTATTGGTAAAGCCCATCTCCCTGCAAAGTGGAAGAAGGCCAAGCAGGCCCATAGGGCCGCGGCCAAGAAACAGCCAAGGCCAACACCACCATCCCACACTCATAACGCCAGGAGGACATGGAGACCTTCATGGCGGAAGCAACTCAGGAATCCATCACCCAATCAGATTGGGAGGCCCATGCCAAATGGGCCACTCAGTCTGAGGATCTGATGGGAGATTTGATCTCACCCAATCATTGCATCCAAGCCCCAGTCAAAACTGACTTGGGACCTATCCCAACCAAAAAATTTTTTGCCCCACTTGACGGTGCATAGAACTTATCCACACTGCAAAGAATTCGTCCAACATCGGGAAAACAAAAAGTGAAGGCCAAAGCAAACGCGACTCTTTCCACAAAAATTAACAAAAACCCCAATAGCGTTGCTGCTAATACCCGCACTGCTGTGAAAGCCCATGGGGACCTGGAAGAGGCTGGTGGGCCTGGGGGCCCACCCTCTCGCACCTAAGGTGCGAAGGGGGAAACCTTTACTCTAGGGACGCTGAATATCGCCGGTTTCAAGGCCTCCCTTCCCGGGCTAGGACACTGAGTTTTTTACAAAACAATTTACCCATGGATATCCTGGCCATCCAGGAGTCCCAATGTCCATGAGGTTCTGAGGAAGCTTGGAAAACAATGCTCCTACCATCCCTATCCTTTTGGTTGAAGCACTGTGGGGTGCTAATTCAGAAAAATAATTTTTTCAAATTTACATCTTCAGAAACATTCCTAAATGGCCAAGTGCTCGTTTTCACCTTCTCATGGGCTGATGTTGCGCACACAATCATCAACATTTACACCCCAAACGGTGCACATGAGCGTCAGGAATTTTTCTCATCGGTCAAATCCCTTCCACTACCCCCAATTCTTTCCTAGTTGGTGACATAAACTGTTAGCTAACCTCACCAATGGACTGGTGGCCGCCCTCACCCCACGCCCCACAGGGTCACGTAGAGCTACACGTTCTAAAAGCAACCCTTGGGTTAAGGGATATGCTGCCACAACATGCCCCACTGCTCAAAACATGACGCGTCCCCACATCCATAATGGCCAATTAAGGTCCATGACCTGCATTGACCTTATTCTAGCGCTGGCAAAATTCCAACCCCACATCTCCCACTTCAAAACAATGAAAATGGAATTCTTTGACTATCGACTGGTCTGAATAACATACCACTTACCCATCACAGTTGCAAAGGCCCCACATTGGTGCAAAATCCGCCCCCCCGAGCTCGCGTCGCCAGGATTTTCCACGTGGGTGGAAGAGGCAACTTTGGCGGAATCATTTGTTGCACCATTTTGTACGGACCACCCTTTCCACATGGGCAACTTTCAAAAAGACACCATCTGCCACTATCACCATCTCACCTCCAGATGCTCACGAGCCACATCGGCGGTTATATCGCGCGCGCTCGCAGAATTGGCCCACTTGGAGTCCAACATTCCAGCTACAGGATATAGCCCTGCATGGGGCCGGAAGTGGGCGGAGGCAGCCGCCCACCTCAACGCACTCGAAAGACAACACAAACATTGGGTTTGTGTCCAATACAGGGCCACACGCATCACTAAAGGTGACAAGTGCACTGCATACTTCTTCAAAAAAATTTTTGCACCACACCAGAGCGTGGCCTGCACACAGGTGCGAAGATCGGATAATTCCATTGTGGACACACCAGGTGAAGTGGCAATCGAAATGCAAAGATATTACTCCAAGTTATACCAAGCCAAACCAATTTAGTCAGCTGAAATGGCGGAATTTCTTGACCGAGCTCATATCTGCACCATTTTCTGATACTCGGAAATAATGAATTTAATTACTCCAAATGAATTATGGACAGCCATTCGCAGTGCGCCAAACCAAAAATGCCCAGGCAAGATGGCATTCCATATGAGTTCTACAAAAAATATTTAAATATATATCCCCATTGCTGCTAGCCTCACTCAACCAAAGCCTGTTGGAAACGCGCCTCCTACCAGGAGGACATGAGGCCTTTACTGTCACACTCTTCAAGAAAGGGGATAGGCTTGACTTAGCCAACTGGCGCCCCATTTCTCTAACAAACACAGACACCAAAATTTTAACCAAAATCATGGCTAACCGTTTAGGGACTGTAGCATCTTCCACCATCTCCCCAGAACAATTCGGTTTTATCCCCAGAAGGTTGATTTGGGATAACGTGCACTCAGTGGCTAATGTGTGTCAGTCCACAGCCTCTGGGGCACTTGTATTCTTGGACCAACAAAAGGCCTATGATAGAGTAAACTGGTAATATCTTAGGGCCTGCCTCCATCAATTCCGCCTACCCCCCCGCTTCATTAACTGGGTGATGCTGCTCACGGAATCTGCAACAATGGCAGTGCATGGCCCAGGCTTCCTAACGGAAGTAGTCCGCCCCCAAAGGGGCCTGCGACAAGGGGACCCCCTCAGCCCACTCTTTTACAACTTCAGCCTTGACCCACTACTGCGAAATGTGAATGCCCACCTCACTGGGGTCCATGTGCCAGGCCAAACCCCAGTCAAGATGTTGGCATTTGCAGATGATTGCGTAGTGGGGGTGTCTAATAACAAAGATGCATGTACGCTTGAAGCCCTCATCCAGGAATATTACCAGGTAAGCAACGCGGCACTGAACGCCTCCAAAACCGAAATCATCCGTGGTCAGTTTCAGAACTGCTGGGCCCCAGCAAGTAGTTCCCAACCCAGCCCAGCTGCTCGCCCAAGTCCACGCCTTACTAACTCAAAACACACCGCTCCACTGGTGCTCCCCTTTGTGCCACGACCTATTATAGGACCGGTACGCCATCTGGGCGTGTGGATGGAGGCAGGTGGATACGCGTCAGCAGTAATGGAGGGCTGTATACTGGACAACGTGATGAAGCGAATAGCCTCTCTCAGAGCCCACCCTACTACCCTCACTGGCAGGGTTGTTCTTGCCAACTCTATGCTCCTATCCAAAGTCTGGTTTGGAGCCCACGCCATCCCCTTCTCCCCAAGCTTCTTCAAATACCTGTATGCTTTGCTGCAAGGATGGCTTTGGTCAGGCCACCCTCCACCAGTATGGCTAGAGGTCATGTTTGGCCCTCATCATCATGGTGGCATGGGCCTGCTTGACTTCAAAGCCCATGCCGCCAAGATCATGGGCACCTGGATCGCGGCTGTCACTGCTCCTACACTCCCATCCCAACACTGGTCCCGCACGGCCCGCTCCAACTTTTCCTGAGCCTTGGGCCTCAATAATCCATCAAACCCCCACTCCCTGATGAAATAACTCGCATCACACACATCGGCCACAGGTCCTCACGGGACAAAAACCCACTACAAACGAATCCTACTCTCCATGCGAAGCGCAGAGTGGAGAATTTGTATTAGTGGACATACAACCCGAAGAGGCCGCCCCTCTCCTCAGTTCTCACAAGAGGTACAGGGGCTACCCATCCATGATGGCGTGATCCCCATTCGACCCCAAGTCCTATCCAGGGTGGATACCTGGACATGATGGACATCCCTTATTCCATTGAAACCCAAAAGACTATCTGGAAATATGCACACCATCCTCTGTTGCAGCCTCAAGTCCGCTCCCATGTGTGGCGCTGCCTGAGGTGGGTTTATCATACAGCTGAGCGCTCTAACGCTTTACACTCATCCTGTGTCGTGTGTGGCCAGTATGGAACGCTGATCCACCGCCTGGAGAAGTGCCCCACCTCTAAAGTGATATGGCGCGAAGTCCAACGTCTGCTAGGCCAGGATAAAACGCATCCCTTCAGTCTGTCAAGAGATATGTTTGCTTCATCAATGGCCTCCCCCTCCCACCCTCCCTCCGTGCTCTGGTGGTTGCAATCGCCATGTGGACTGTCCACACGATTGTCTTGGATGCCATCGCTGGCTCCATCCCTCACCCTCCATGAAGCTGTCCACAGATTCCGGTCTCATTTGGTGGACCACTTTCAAGCATGGATGTTTGGATATCTCCCACCGCGTCGCCGACAGCTGGTCTCCTCCTGGTTCCCAGTCTGGTTCATCAAATCAGACCCCTTCCTCCACACATGCTCAATAGTGGCTACGGCCCCCTTCACACGTTCCCTCCCCCTCCCCATAAGTGGCGTTCCCGCTGGCAACAAGAGATAGCATCGCTTCTCTGGGGTGCCTCCCCTGGTACTAAGTTTTGTCTCGTCTGAGTCATATTCAGAAGTGTCTGTCCCATGGTCGGCCTTCCCCGCAATAAATAAATAAAGGGAGGTTAAAATCAGGTTCTGATTTTCACTAATTTTTTGAAAAAACACATATTTGTATCTGGGACGCCATAACAACGTCAGAAAATTAAACGTTCTGGATTTTTGGGAAAATGGGTGGCGTTTTTGGGGATATATCTGAAGTATTTTTGGCGTTTTAGTAAAGTTGAGGGTTTTCTCTACACATGAAATTAATCTCTTAAAACATACCAAGTGCCTGGCTGGGGGATTGGAGTGGGCACAAATATAAGTTTTTATAAAATGAAATTGGCCTTTTCTACCTGAAAAGGGTTGTAGGCACCACTTGGTTTCTTTCCACTAGTAGAAAGCCTTACTTTACCATTTTTTTTTCAGCCTTCCAATAAGATTGAACTAATGGGTCTCCATTCCCACAGGATAATTTCATGATTTATGGGGAAAGTGGGGGCATGATATTGAGACGTTAGAATTGAATCAGAAGTATCACCTTCCTTCTGAAAAGAATAGATAGCCTATCCTGAGAAACAGAGGTTGAATTGGGGGAAAATGGGCATGCTTTGGACAATTTTAGCTGGGAAGGGATGTCATGTGGAGATCGGCAATTGGATGACCCATCAATTAAAACACCTAAAGCAATTGTCAAGATCTCTTTATGAGGAGTACAAGGCGAAGCAGGGGGTGGTGGGAATAAAGTGGTCTGCTGTAAAAGCTAGCGCCATTTGATCAAAAACATTGGAACAGCTGGTATCAATTGTGGTTGGCATGGAACCAGGTAATGCCTCATCTCAATACTGGAACCAACATATAGTGAACAGAAGCTCAGAAACTGTGCTGTAGGAACCATATGAAAAGTTTTCCAACAAACTGGAAAACCACATGTGGGGGAAATGGTAAAAAAGGACAGGAAGGGTAAAGAGGAAAGGTCCATGCTGTATTGCAACAGATTTTCTAAATATGACTGGCATATTAAATTAGGAGCGGCGGAGCCCAAGTTTTCTCTGTTTCCAAACTGGCGGGTTTTGATCAGCCACCAGAGAAACTAATTAAATGCTTTCCATGTGGGTCTGCAACCTTCTGTCCAACTAGGGCTCAATCATTACAGTAAAAGCATGTTGTATGTGATGCACTCCATGCTGCACCAAATGCTCTCCAAGAAATGGAAAAAACTTCAGAGATCAGTTGGTGGAAAATGATTTTTATTAAAACTAAACAAATAAAACAAAATAGGCCAGTAACTCCCTAGTAAGGTACTGGCTATACTTAGGTAAAGGACTAATATGGTTTTCAACACTGTTCTTGGGTTCTATGGCTCTGGGGTTGGCAACTTCTCCAACTGAAGGTCTCCAGCGTTTGCACTTTTGGGAAAAGGTCATTTTGTGAGTTGAAATAAGAACTGAGGTAGGGAGAGGCTAATTTGCATGGTGGTGTGAGAACTGAGGTTGGGGTTGGTGATGGTACATGCCATGATTGGCTTCTCCCATTTTAACTTTCTCTATAATTTAAAAGAATTTCTGAATTGAGGCGTGCTTCATCTTCAGAGGTCCAGTACTTGATTAAAAGTAAGTTTTAAAACTAATGGAAAGGGATTTCAGGGGAAATAATAAGATAGGGTAAAATCAACTTTTCTTTCTCGTTGCAAACACTTTTGCAACCCATTCAATTCAAGACTAAATCTAGTTTGATAATCTCATAGAGGGGATTAGTCTGCGCCCATGTCTGGGAGCAGTTGGGCAAGCAAGGCAAGAGGAGCAGGCGGAAGGCCCGCGGCCTCTAACGTTCAAAAACGCCCCAGAGAATCCAGCGGAATAGAAAAAAATCTAAAAAAACCGGTGGTCACAATTTCCCCGGAGATACTCGCGTGGCAAGCACGATGCAACAAGTACATCAATACGCCACATTCCCAGCCACTTTTGTCGGTGGAATTCAGAGTCTGTGTGTATCTGGACATCCAAAAAACGGCCCTATGGGAAAAATTTTGTGAAGATGTACACAAAATTTTCCCGACCGCGGTGTACGTTGCACCTCACTCCATGTCATGCAGTTGGCTGTACTTAGGTTTTGAAAGCAAAATAGCAGCAGACGAGGCTGCAGCGGTGCGCATAGTGGTCGACCTCCCTGAAGGGCAACGGGTCGTCAAAACTAAATGCACCAGATGGACAAAATCAAACCAAATTGTCCTCACATTTGACTTTTGCCTACTACGGTAAAACGTGACATTTTGGAGCAACACCTGAAAGATGGTTTCGCCATATATGGTGAAATACAATCTTTCGAAATGCAACGTTTCACGCTGATGCCACACCTGTGCACCGGCAAAGCCATTGCAGTTCTGACCCCAACTGAGGAGATCGCGAAGGACCTAACTCAGATCCCACACTCCACCTTTATTGATATCACAGGGCACACCACCCACCCATTCCGGGTAACCGTGGACAGCGCACCCCCCATTTGCACCCACTGTGACGCGTTTGGCCATA
Source organism: Massospora cicadina (assembly GCA_022478985.1). Classification (NCBI taxonomy): domain Eukaryota; kingdom Fungi; phylum Entomophthoromycota; class Entomophthoromycetes; order Entomophthorales; family Entomophthoraceae; genus Massospora; species Massospora cicadina. The sequence goes on from JAKSZP010005602.1 coordinate 26,409, forward strand.
AGGCACACGCATGCCCCATTAAAGAGGGCGTTACATTCCAAGAGCACCCCTCGGCGGCCATGGCCAGCGGAGAGGCGCACTATGAACCAACCACAAGCACCAAAGAGGCTTTCCCATGGGGAGCACAAGGCTGCTACCTATTGGTAAAGCCCATCTCCCCGCAGGAGCGGAAGAAGGCTAAGCAGGCCCATAGGACTGCAGCCAAGGAAGCGGCCAAGGTCACCACCACCATCCCACACTCACAACGCCAGAAGGACATGGAGACCTTCGCGGCGGAAGCAACTTGGGAATCCATCACCCAATCAGATTGGGAGGCCCAAGCTGAATGGGCCACTCAATCTGAGGATCCGATGGGAGATTTGATCTCACCCAATCGCTGCACCCAAGCCCCGGTTGAAACTGACTTGGGACCTATCCCAACCAAAAAAAAATTTTTTTGCCCCACTCAACGGTGCACTGAACTTATCCGCACCACAAAAAATTCGTCTGACGTCGGGAAAACAAAAAGCAAAGGCCAAAGCCAATGCAACTCTTTCTGCAAAAATTAACAAAAACCTTGATAGCGTTGCTGCTAATACCTGCGCTGCTGTGAAAGCCCGTGGGACCTGGAAGAGGCTGGTGGGCCAGGGGACCCACCCCCTCACACCTAAGGTGCGATGGGGGAAACCTTCACTCTAGGGATGCTGAATATCGTCGGACTCAAGGCCTCCCCATCCTGGGCTAGGAAACTGAGTTTTTTACAAAATAATTTACCCGTGGATATCCTGGCCATCCAGGAAAACCACTGTCTACGAGGTTCCGAGGATGCTTGGAAAACAATGCTCCTACCATCCCTATCCTTTTGGTCGAAGCACTGTGGGATGCTAATTCAGAAAAACAATTTTTTCAAATTTACATCTTCAGAAACATTCCTAAATGACCGAGTGCTCGTTGTCACCTTCTCATGGGCCAATGTTGCACACACAATTGTCAACATTTACGCCCCAAACGGTGCACAAGAGCGTTGGGAATTTTTCTCATCAGTCAAATCCCTCCCGCTACCCCCCAATTCTTTCATAATCGGTGACATGAACTGTTGGCTAACCTCACCAACGGACTGGTGGCCACCCTCACCCCACGCCCCACAGGGTCACATAGAACTACGCGTTCTAAAAGCCACCCTTGGGTTAATGGATGCGCTGCTGCGACATGCCCCCCTGCTCAAAAACATGACGCGTCCCCACATCCACAACAGCCAATTAAGGTCCATGACCCGCATTGACCTTATTCTAGCGCCGGCGAAATTCCAACCCCACATCTCCCACTTCAAAACAACGAAGATAGAATTCTCCGACCACCGACTGGTCTTGATAACATACCACTTACCCGTCACAGTTGCAAAGGCCCCACATTGGTGCAAAATCCGCCCCCCAGAGCTAGCGTCACCAGGATTTTCCACATGGGTGGAAGAGGCAACTTTGGCAAAATTGTTTGTTGCACCGTTTTGCGCGGACCCCATTTCCACATGGGCAACTATCAAAAAAGACACCATCCGCCACTATTGCCATCTCTCATCCAGATGCTCACGAGCCACATTGGCAGTTATATCGTGCGCACTGGCAGAATTGGCCCACTTGGAGTCCAACATTCCAGCCTCAGGATATAGCCCTGCGTGGGGCCAGAAGTGGGCGGAGGCAGCAGCCCACCTCAACACACTTGAAAGGCAACACAAACATCGGGTTTGTGTCCAATACAGGGCCACACGCATCACTAAAGGTGACAAGTGCACCGCATACTTCTTCAGAAAAATTTTTGCACCACGCCAGAGCATGGCCTGCACACAGGTGCGAAGATCAGATAATTCTATCATGGACACACCACCGAAGTGGCAATCAAAACGCAAAGATATTACTCTGAGTTATACCTGGCCGAACCAATTCAGCTGGCCAAAATGGTGGAATTTCTCGACAGAGCTCATATCCGCACCATTTTCCAATACCCAGAAATAATGAATTTAATTACTCCGAACGAATTATGGACTACTATTTGCGGTGCGCCAAACTGAAAATGCCCAGGCCCAGATGGCATTCCATATGAGTTCTACAAAATATATTTTAAATACATATCCCCATTGCTGCTAGCCTCACTCAACCAAAGCCTGTTAGAAACACGCCTCCTACCAGGAGGACATGAGGCTTTTACAGTCACACTCTTCAAGAAAGGGGATAGGCTAGACTTAGCCAACTGGCGCCCCATTTCTCTAACAAACACAGACACCAAAATTTTAACAAAATCATGGCTAACCGTTTAGGGACTGTAGCATCTGCCACCATCTCTCCAGAACAATTTGGTTTCATCCCCAGAAGGTCAATTTGGGATAACGTGCACTCTGTGGCAATGTGTGTCAGTCCACAGCCTCTGGGGCACTTGTATTCTTGGACCAACAAAAGGCCTATGATAGAGTAAGCTGGGAATACCTTGGGGCCTGCCTCCAACATTTCCGCCTACCTCCCCGCTTCATTAACTGGGTGATGCTGCTCACGGAATCTGCAACAATGGCTGTGCGCAGCCCAGGTTTCGTAACGGATGTAGTCCATCCTCAAAGGGGCCTGCGACAAGGGGACCCCCTGAGCCCACTCTTATATAACTTCAGCCTTGACCCACTACTGCGAAATGTGAATGCCCAACTCACTGGGGTCCATGTGCCAGGCCAAAACCCAGTCAAGATGATGGCATTTGCAGATGATTGCGTGGTGGGGGTGTCTAATAATAAAGATGCACGCGCGCTTGAAGCCCTCATCCAGGAATATTACCAGGTAAGCAACATGGCACTAAACGCCTCCAAAACTGAAATCATCCTCCTTGATCAGTTTCAGAACTGCTGGGCCCCAGCAAGTAGTTCCCAACCCAGCCTAGCTGCTCGCCCAAGTCCACGCCTTACTAACTCAAAACACACCGCTCCACTGGTGCTCCCTTTGTGCCGCGACCTACCATAGGACCGGTACGCCATCTGGGCGTGTGGTTGGAGGCAGGAGGATACGCGTCAGCAGTAATGGAGGGCCATATACTGTACAACGTGACGAAGCAAATCGCCTCTCTCAGAGCCCACCCTACTACCCTCACTGGCAGGGTTGTTCTTGCCAACTCTATGCTCCTATCCAAAGTCTGGTTTGGAGCCCACGCCATCCCCTTCTCCCCAAGCTTCTTCAAATCCCTGTATGCTTTGCTACAAGGTTGGCTTTGGTCAGGCCGCCCTCCACCAGTACGGCTAGAGGTCATGTTTGGCCCTCATCATCATGGTGGCATGGGCCTACTTGACTTCAAAGCCCATGCCGCCAAGATCCTAGGCACCTGGATTGCGGCCATCACTGCTCCTACACTCCCATCCCAACACTGGTCCCGCGCGGCCCACTCCAACTTCTCCCGAGCCTTGGGCCTCAACAATCCATCAAACCCCACTCCCTGATGAAATACCTCGCAACACACACATCAGCCACAGGTCCTTACGGGACCAAAACCCACTACAAACGAATCCTACTCTCCATGCGAAGCGCAGAGTGGAGAATTTGTATTAGTGGACATACAACCCAAAGAGGCCGCCCCTCTCCTCAGTTCACACAAGAGGTACAGGGGCTACCCATCCATGATGGCGTGATCCCCACTCGACCCCAAGTCCTATCCAGGGTGGACTACCTGGACATGATGGACATCCCTTATTCCACTGAGACCCAAAAGACTATCTGGAAATACGCACACCATCCTCTGTTGCAGCCTCAAGTCTGTTCCCATGTGTGGCGCTGCCTGAGGTGGGTGTATCGTACAGCTGAGCGCTCTAATGCTTTACACTCATCCTGTGTCGTGTGTGGCCAGTATGGAACGCTGTTTCACCGCCTGGAGAAGTGCCCCACCTCAAAAGTAATATGGCGCGAAGTCCAACGTCTGCTAGGCCAGGATCAAACGCATCCCTTCAGTCTGTCAAGAGATATGTTTGCTTCATCAATGGCCTCCCCCTCCCACCCTCCCTTCGTGCTCTGGTGGTTGCAATCGCCATGTGGACTATCCACACGATTTTCTTGGATGCCATCGCCGGATCCATCCCCACCCTCCCTGAAGCTGTCCACAGATTCCGGTCTCATTTGGTGGATCACTTTCAAGCGTGGATGTTTGGATATCTCCCACCACATCGCCGGCAGCTGGTCTCCTCCTGGTTCCCAGTCTGGCTCATCAAATCAGACCCCTTCCTCCACACGTGCTCAATAGTGGCTACGCCCCCTACACACGTTCCCTCCCCCTTCCCATAAGTGGCGTTCCCGCTGGCAACAAGAGATAGCATCGCTTCTCTGGGGTGCCTCACCTGGTACTGAGTTTTGTCTCGTCTGAGTCATATTCGGAAGTGTCCATCCCATGGTCGGCCTTCCCCGCAATAAATTTAAATTTAAAGTTGAACTAATAAATAAAACTTGCCATCTTTCCTTGCTTAAGTACACTGTTGACATAACAACAATCAGGCCACCCTTGCAGAACTGGACCACCTCGAGCTCAACGCCACAAAATCTAGCTACAGCCCCAACTGGGGGCATAAATGGGCAGAAATACCGCCCGCCTAACAGCCCTCATTTTGAACACCAGCATAGAATCATAGTGTCATAAAAGGTAAGTTCATAAAAGCTGGAAAACCTGCTTGTCGTACTTATTCCACCAGTTTCACTCCCATGGCAACCAGCCCACATGCACACAGTTCAGCAAAAGTGATGGCACAGTGGCAACCAACTCAGATGAGGTTAAGGCGGAACTACACCGTTACTACACAGAGCTATACCGTGATACCCCAACTGACACTAAAATTAATAAATTATACACACCACTGGAATACAAAACACACCGCCTGACTATAACCTCCTAAACAAATCACAAAGGAGGAGCTTTGGGACACAGTTCACGGTGCACCATGTAGGTAATGCCCAGGGTCTGATGGGATACCCTACGAATTCTACAAAAAATATTTTAAGAAAATCGCCCCTTCCTCTTGGCATCAATGAACTAGTGCCTGCTGGAGACACGCCTCATACCTGGTGGCCAGGACTCCTATGTCACAATCCTGTTTAAAAAGGACGAAAAACTAGACCTGACCAACTGGCGCCCAATTGCACTCTCTAACACTGACACAAAACTATTAACAAAAGTTTTAAAGCTATCAGATTAGGCACAATAGCCTCCAAAATCCTGTTGCCCAAAAAGTTTGGGTTCATACCATGACGCTCAATCTGGACTAATATACACTCCATCGCCAACATATGCCAGTCTAAAGCAACTGGATTTCTGGTATTCCTAGACCAGGATAAGGCATATGACCGCGTTAGTAGGTGTATATACTGAAGGAATGCCTAAGCGCCTTCAAACTCCCACCCATATTCATAAACTTGGCAATGCTCCTTAAAGAGTCCGCATCCATGGCTGTATGTGGCCCTGGCTATCTGAAAAACAAGATAACACCACGCAGAGGGCTCAAACAAGAGGACCCTCTCAGCCCACTGCTGTATAATTTCAGTTTTAATCCACTTCTCCACGTAACCGACTCACGCCTCATGAGCATAACAGCGCAAAACCAAACAACAGTCAAGATACTAGCCTTTGCGGATGACTGCATGACTTGTATAGCTAACACCAATTATGCCCAACAGCTGGAACGCACCCTGGAGGAGTATTCATTGTGAGCAATGCTTCACTTAAAAAAATAAAATGGTTTAATCCTATTAAGCAAGTACACTAACAGCTGGGCCGCAACACCCAAACCCCACAGTCCCCCACAACAAAGAAACAACCCACTCATCCTACCCTTCGATTATCCTCCCTCAACCAACCCTGTTTGCCACTTTGGGATATGGCTGTAAACAAGGGGTATGTCAATGAGACAATTGAGAACATTCTACTACAGCGGGTGTCCAACTGCATTGCCTCACTCAAGGGAAGATCCCCAGAACTAACGGGGTGAGTAACAGTTGCCAACTCACTCATCCTCTCAATACTGTGGTTCCCCACCCACGCAATCTCCTTCTCACCTAAATTCATATCCTCAATCCGCGCACTTATCCAAAGATGGCTGTGGCCTGGTTCTCAACCTGTATGGGTGGAAACACTCTTTAGCCCACGCTTCAGCGGAGGCATGGGCTTAATAGACTTTGAGGACTATGTCAACCGCATATTAGGCACCTAAATAGAGGAAGTCCTAGCCACAGACTTCCCACAACAACACTGGTCTAGAGCGGCGAGGTCTGACTTTTCACAGGAGCTCAAATTACCCAACCCACACAACAATTAGCCTGCTCACATACCTTGCAAACCGCCCCAACGCAGTGGGCCCACATGGAACCCCTCACTCCCAAACGCCTCCTCCACACTATTTGGCACATAAGGTGGACCGTCACTCTCACAGGCACTAGTCAGGGAAGGGGAAGGTCCAGAGCTTGCTTTGCACTATGGAAAACAGACAACTACCCCAAGAAGGACACACATGACGTGGCCCCATTAATTGCAAGAATCAACTATCTGGATGTATTTGATATCCCCTATGACCTCACAACATGAAGGCAATATGGAGGATAACACATCATCCGCTCCTCCAACAAAGGGTAAAAGATAACAACTGGTGTGCATAGAAGAGCATACAAGACAGCGCATTGCTCCAACTCTATTCATGAAACTTGCAAAGTGTGCAGAGGGGACAGCACCTTACATCAAAGCCTTAATACATGCCCCCCATTTAGAGCCATATGGCGGGAAGTTGCGCGTCTGATAAGAACCCACAATGACCAGGAGCTATCAAGCTCCAGAAGCCTCCTCATAATCCAAATTGAATCCCCTATACCACCCACACTCCGCTCCCTGATAGTCGCCATTGCACTATGAAGCATACATATCATAGAACTAGATGCCTTCAAGGGAACAGTACCAACCATCCGTGGGACAATCAGCAGATTTAACCTGCACTTACTGGAACACTTTCAAGCCTGGCTATACAGATACATAAGGCTGAAGCAACAAAGAATCATTGAATCATGGTTCCCAGTCAGGTTTCTGTACAAGGACCCCTTCCTTTATACCTTCTCCATATTAGGGGAAACCTTCTTGGAGTAGGACATCCAACCCCCTACACCTGGTAATACTGGCTGGCAACAGGGGTATCTCATCTAATCTGGGGTGCCTAAATCTCGCTATACTTCATCTCCCCCTATCCCACTACACATTGTTCATATCGGTATTGTCTGTCCACTTATTGGCTTTCCTCATTTTGATAAAAATAGTATATAATTTAGCATCAAAAAGTATAGTATACGTCCACTAACTAAATGAAGTAAATGGATACAATAATACAACTTTATAACTAAACGAGTACCATTAATTCCAGAGTTATAAAAAAATATGGAGAAAGCTATGGAGCTTCTCAGAAAGGACATTATGGAAACATTCAAAAATACTAAAAGATGACTTGATGCATTTGCTCAAGAGCTTTAAAGACAAGACACCTTTTCTCATGTTGAATGGTGATTTAAGCTTCTTATAGCCGTTATTATGAGAAAGTTTTAGCACTAGTGGTGCCAAACACAAAAGGGAAAGCCGCCATGCATCTTTATTTGCAAATGAACCAAATAAGGGGATTATTAGAAATAATAAATTCCTAAAATGGCACCTCAACTAACAGCCTAGGAAGTCTTATCAGAAGGTGAGGAGGCTTTGGGGAAACTTTGTCCAGCGCCCGCTTTAGCTGGCAGACCATGGTGGACAACATCGGTGTGGAGCATCAGCAACATGTGGCATGAGGAGGTATAATTGTGGGTTTTCTTCGTTGATGAGGCTGGCAGTTTCCATTGCCTTAATGTATTGAGCAAGTTGATGCTCAGCGAAAGTGATGAGAGCAGGCACACAAGTGAATGACTTGATGCGCTGGCAGGTTTCAAGTTATTGGGGTCAAAAAGAGAAGCTTTTGCTGCATCAATGCAAGCGCAGCTCACAAAAAGTAAACTACACAATCTCATACTTTGCATCTTCCTCAAAATCATGAGGAAAATTGGGGATGGGAATACCCTCAGCCAGAGGTTCCATTGCCCCTTTGAGTTGCTGGTGGATTAAGGTGTTGGAAAAAGAAGCAGCGGCTTCAAACGCCATTTTTATTATATTTTTATAAACTGGAAAACCATTTTGAGGGCGAAAATGGTGGGGCGCGAATTAGGAGGATCAACAAAAAATTCCTTCAATGCAAATCTGGTTTAACATTATATTGCAGGTCGTTTTCTTTAATTCAATCAAGACATTCAAAAGGATTTGATTCAGCTAACTCTGGCTCAGCAACTGGTGATGGCATGTTGGCTGACCTAATTAGCCATGAACAGTTGACCATGGCAGCTCAGTTGAAACTGATTCATCCATCAGCTCAGTTTGCTGTATATCAACTGAAATTCTTTTATTTTTTGAATCTTGATTGGCTGCAGCTTTGGAAGGCATGGCAGAATTTTCCAAGGCTGGGGGCGGAAGAATCGAGCCATACTTGAAAAATTTGGGCGTGGCTATAGCAAAGATGACGCTGGAGGGGGTGGCAGAAGAAGTGGAGGCAAAGCCACAGAGCACTTGCGCTTTTAGTGATCAAGATTAAAGCACAAGGGGCAAATGTTGCAGCCATTATCAACACATGCCCAGAATAGGTGATCAGAGGCAAATATGATCACTATGTGAGGGGGAATCACGAGGTGGGTGTCATAATGGAATGGGCAGATTGTCACAAAGGCGCGTGGCCCTGCCAAATGATTTGCTCCATTTGGAACTATGAATTGCAACATGGAGTCTGTGCCGTAACTGACCAAACCCTCCATGAGCTCATGGCGGAGGCATTTGGGGGAAAGATGGGAGAGCAATCTGGCGAACTGGACCACCAAAGTGGCTTCATCTGGGAGCCAGGTATGAACAGTAGGAAGGGGAATATTTTTAAAAATTTACAGCAGCTTAGATGCTGCCATTGCATCAGCCTCAGAATGAAAACTGAGGTCAAAATGCCCCTTAGAGGGGCAGAAATCAATGAAACTATCAGGTTTAAACACCGCCATGGCCATCTTGATGATGGCTGCACTTGCATATGGGAAGGGTTCTCATATTTGGCCCAGAGGCTAAAATGCGAATTGCTCCATGCAAGCAAAGGGCTCTGGAGCATATACTGGGAACTTGCAAGATGGTGGGCCAAGTCCCAAGGGGTACATAACGCCAAGTAGTGTTAGGGGGCTAGCAGAGACAGCCCAGGCATGCTTTGGCGGCGGCCAAAATATGTCAGATGGCAGCGCACTACCACTACAAGTCAGGGAAGAAGGTGTTAATAACATCAACATTAGCAAGCTTTGGCTCAATCGAGCAGCAATTTTTTAATTCAAATTGGCTTCAATTTTGATGTTAAAGCAAAAGAGATTCCATAATGAGTAAGATTAGATTTAGCTCCTCGAGTCCCAGGTAGAGCAAGCCCTATGACTAATGGATGAGCTGAAGACCCATCAAACCTCTAGACTTAATCAGTACCTTAAATTATTATTTCCTGAGTGGCCTGTGATGAGCATAATCTGGTGTCCTGGCTAAATGATATAATTGAGGGCACAGACTGCAAGGAAAATGCTGGTCGTCAGGAGGTTAAAAAGTCAAGTTGCAAGACCTTCCTGACTTGAAACATACCTTATACCAAAGCTGGGTGAAGGCGAGATATGCTCATCTTGGTCCTGGGGATGTAAGCGATGATTATCCCTGAGTTCCAGCCAGGTGCTCTAAAATGCACCAACTACATTCTAAACTATAACGGTTCATTACAATTACTTGAGGAACAGGGATTCAAACCTCATTATGTTTATAGTATTGCTAAGTAGGGAAAAATTTTACAATCAATAACTCAAGTTCATACAGGCTTGAGTTACAGGACCCTGGCCAATGGTAGCATGCGCATATTAGTTTTCTTAGGATTATCACCACTTCTACTGATCAAAAAGTCTCCCCCAGTGGTTAACTATGTTTCTGAAAGACCAAATTAACTTGTTAGTCGACTTCCTTGAATAAAATGCTAATAGCTTTACGTTTTCTATGTTCATTAATTTTGTCCAGTTTGCCAACCTCCAAAAGGTTAAAGTTAACCCAATGTGTGTCATCCTTATGGGGACCCTTCTGGGCACTGTCATTTTAGGCGGTGCTTTGTTTACCCTTAACTTAGCAGAGTGTTCCTTAGCATTATGTTGATACTTTTCTCACCGCCTCTACTGGAACTGGAGCGTTACAGATACACTTCTTACATCTGGCATCCTGTGAAAATCAGGTGTCTACTCATTTTATTACTGAGAGAGTCAACAAATCTGGTGATTGACATGAGTGGTAAATCACCTAGTTGAAAAGTCATCAATTTAGTCTATCGTTGCCTCAACAAAGCTGAACAATGCTGGAATACTCTTACAAAAGAGCTAAAAGTGAAGACTGACGAGTCTCCTCAGAGCACTTAAAGAAAAAAGATAAAGTAGAACTTGAAACGGTGCATTGGTATATCAGAGATGAAAACAAACTCTTGCAAGCTTACCACTTATCTAAACGTTACCAAATTCATGATCTAAAAAACTATTTTAGGAACTTGATAATGATAACGTCATTCTCAAAAGAAGAATTAATCTGCTGGATATCAAGCCAAGAAAAAGCTCTAAAGAAATTGAGCAACATCTCAATCTTCTTAAGGATCAAAAATGTTGACCCTCACATCAAGTTGAATTGAGTGACACACGTACCAAAATTACTGAATCTGAAGCTCCCAGAGTACACGTCATCGCAGAACTGGATGCCACTATCTTTAAACCTACCTTCAAGGACAAGTTTACACCTGTCTAAGGGAGTACTGCATTTTTCCTTTTTTATCTATGAAGCAGCGATGGAAGGTGCAATTGTTCATCAAAAGTTTAAGGATGTTTTAAAATGTTTAAGCTGTATAGCTCAAGAGGTTATGGTACATCATATGGACGACTTGAACATCTGGAGTGAAGTAAAGAAACGCAAATTAAAAAATCAGTTTCAGGCAAGGCTTAAGTATGAAGAAACAGGCCTTCATGAGAATTGTGCTATGCAGAAATAAAATGCTAACCAAATTTGCAGATCGCTTCTATAAGAGGTAAAAATGCTGATCTCTCTTTTTCTTTGATAGCTAAATTAAAGCCAAATTCAGTTTTTTTAACAAAAATACAAAAACAACTTCTGGATCAAGCCAAAACAAACTATTGTCAATTCAATAAATGCATGCTGCCCCAGCTTGGGGTGGTGTGCTGTTATCTGGTGTCTTTTGGCCACGACTAAAGCACGCCCAGACTGGCTCTGCTAACCCCTTTCAACACTACCTGGCGTTATGTCTTTCCTTGGGGCTTGGCCCAACACCTTGCAAGATCACAGATGGTGCTGTAGAGCCCTTTGGTGCTCCAATGGAGCAATTTGCATTTTGGCCTCTAGGTCAAATATGGGAGTCTTTTCCTATATGTGAACACAGTCATCAATGAGATGGCCACATCAGTTTTTAAACCCACCAGCTACATTAACTTTTGCCCCTTTAAGGGGTACTTTGACCCCAGCTTCCGCTCTGAAGCTGATGCAGCAGCATCTAAGCTGCAAATCATCTAAAAAAATCCCTATTCCCACCATTCATATGTGGCTCCCAGGTGAGGCCACTTTGGTGGCCCAGTTTGTCACGTTGCCCTCCCATCTCTCCCCCAAACGCCTCCACCATGAGCTCACAGAGTATTTAGCTATTTACAGCTCAGATCCCATGTTGCAGTTTGTGGTTCCTAACGGGTAGATTGGTTGGCAGGGAATCACACCTTTGTAACAATCTGCCCATTTCATCACAATTCCCGCCTCACAATTCCCCCCTGCACCATGATCAAATCTGCCCCTGATCACCCATTCTTGGCGCACGTTGAAAACAACTGCTTCATTTTTCCCCTGTGCTTCATACTCAATTGTTTGAAGCATAAGTGCCCTACAGCTTCTGCCTCTGCCACTTCCGCCATTCCTCCTTCCAGAATTTGGTCATCAGCCACTTTGTCCCAATTCTTTAACTGGGGCTCAATCCTCCCACCCCCAGCCTTGGTAAAATTGGGTGCAGCTCCCAAAGTGGCGCCCAATCAAAATATAAGTTTTAAAATTTCCAAAAATAATTAAAACAGATTACTGAATCCTGAGTTGATGACTGAACCAGTTTTAGCTGAGCTGATATGGTCAACTTTTTGCAACTAATCAGCTCATGCCACCGCTCCAATTCTGGTGGCTAGCCTAGCGTTGGACGAGCTAAATTCATTAAGGCTCATGAATGGATTGATGAGGACAAATGTCTGTATCATGTGAAGCTGGATTTTGCTTTAGAGGAATTCTTTGTGACCCTCTCAGTTTGCATCCCCACCATTTTCGCCCTCAAAATGGTTTTCCAGTTTATAAAAATATTAATAAAATGGCAGTTGAGGATGCAGCTGACCCTGCTAACACCCTACTTCTCCAGCATCTTCATGGGGCGATGGAGCCCTTTGTTGAGGGTATTCCCATCCCCAATATCCCATAATTTTGAGGAAGATGCAAAGTATGAGATTGTGTAGTTTGCTTTTGTTGCGAGCTGCGCTTGCATTGATGCAGCAAAAGCTTCTCTTTTTGACCCCCAATAACTTGAAACCTGCCAGCGCATCGAGTCATTCACTTGTGTGCCTGCTCTCATCACTTTCGTTGAGCATCAACTTGCTTAATACGTTGAGGCAATGGACACTGCCAGCCTCATCAACGAAGAAAACCCACAATTATACCTCCTCATGCCACATGTTGCTGATGCTCCACACCAATGTTGTCCACCATGGTCTGCCAGCTAAAGCGGGCGCTGGACAAAAGTTTCCCCAAAGCCTCCTCACCTTCTAATATGGCTTCCTAGGCTGATAGTTGAGGTGCCATATTAGGATTTTTTTATTTCTAATAATCTCTTTGTTTGGCCCATATGCATATAAAGATGCGTTTTGGCTCCATTTTTTGGTTGGTCACCACTAGTACTAAAATAAAAAGAGACCTAATCGATGATGACATCAAATATGCTTACATTGGACAATGCCATAGGTGCTGTCATTGCTAGTTTACATAATAAACCTGACCTAGACATGACATCACATCTGTCAAACGAATTCTCATTTCATCCTTGGACTTTAAAGAAGCCCTGCTTAATGTGGTTAATAAACAAAAGCCAAAGACCTCTTAAAAGATTTCTACAAAGCCCAGAGTGTATACCATGGAGGAAGTGAAGCCTAATAATATGGAGAAGCTCAAGTATAACTACTTTAAGAACAACCACTCTGAAGGCATGTGCTTTAAGAAGAACCCTGCCCTTGCCAATCAGGGAAAAGGGAAGTTAGCTTAGGGTCAGGTACCTCTAAAGCCAACCAACCTAAAGTACCTGAAAGTAAGACATTGCCAATTTCTCATCTTTCATGCTTTATAAACAATTTTAGCGCTGACTCTGAAGGGGGTTATGAGGACACACAGGCTATCTTTACTTAGTTACACCTGCTGAGCTCGCCATTCTGGATCACTTGAACGCCAAAAATATCAATAACGGTCAGGTTTTGGAGGACATTTACCTCAGTTAAGTTATTGGGTGCCCCAGAATAATTGATACATCCAGTGATGCTGATCAGTACCTTGACCTGTTGATCCAACCAATTAAGCATACACAGAGTCAGAAAGTTAATCAGATGGATTCCTATCCCTTTTTGTTGAAATTAAAGGTTTCAATTAATTGGCATGGCAGGTAATTAAATGCCTAGTTTTGATGATATAATAAATTAAAGTTACCAATTTATGCGTCCCATTTGGTTGTGTAGAGCTACTTTAAATTGTTGAGGATGATCCCCAATAAAATTTTATATTAAAATTAGCAGCAATTTGTTTCAAGGATAACAAATACATCTATACTATTAATTAATTAGAGTTCACCAATGAATCAAGGCCAAGGATAAACCAGCACCAATTACCATCAGAAAGCCTTTTGAGCCAAATTATTTGCAATTACTGGTGACTGATGACAAAAATAAAATTTTCATATAACTTTAGGATTTACTGGAGACTTATGCTGAGGATAAAATATTGACAGCTGGGATGCCGAGGGTTCCAAAGGCCATGTGATGGCTTCTCATTGACAAGGGTTCCAAATTATTGTCAACTAACACTGAGGATATTCAACAATATATTAAAATAATTTATTTACAATTAACTGTCAAATGATGCTAAGCGTGAATCAATTAAATATAAAGCGTTCAATTGCGATAAATTATCAAGGAATAGTTGTCAGCAGTGATTGCTGATGATAGGTTGGGATACCTTGGAAAGTGCCAATGGTTTTTAATAGGCGTAAAGCAGATTACTAAGGAAACGTTTAAATATATAGTTTGAATTCCCTCATAATAAAGATCTCTCTTGCGCTCATTCTTATTAGTTGTTTGTAGGAAACCTCTTGATTGGTAGAGCTGGGACTGGAGATCCCCAAGGTTAGTGCTGGGTGAGTGCACCTAGGAGTGGTCAGCGCTACTATCTCCCATAACTAGAAGTACAAGGAAGCCCCGCATGGAATTTCGCAATTTGCCACCACAATGAGGGACTGAGGGGCGTTTACCATATGGGTGAGGTAGCCAGGGCTCAACCTGTCCAGGAGTGGGGCTGAGGGCTCACTGATGCCACCCAAGAGGGGTTGATTAGCCTAAGATGTGTTGTTGGTCTGCTGGGATGTTGAGTTACACTGAGGACTAGTAGTGAAAAGGTATTATGATGAAGGAGAAACAGCAAGGGGCAACATTCCTCATAATGGTGGCCTAAAACACTAGCAGAGCCCCAACAAAGCAGATGCACAATCTGTGACAGTGACTTTTAAAGACTGTGGAACCTGACGTTTTATAATAAAAGGCTCATAGGCAAAAAGGTGGTTGATTAATAATATCAGGCTTATATGGCCAGGTATGCTTCACAAATTAGAGAGAAAAGGGACAAGGGCTTAGACCTGGAAGGTTAGAAAAAGAATAAATATGCAAGGAAGGGATGTAGTTACCCTTTAAATGTGACTAAGGTAGAAGGAGGTCTTCAACAGAAGGTAAATTGAAGCGACCTACGTTGTATAAAAGTTGACCTGATTCATGATTTTCAACTTTAAAATCATTATACAATACCAACCCTTATAATAAATTTTCCCTAAATTGGGTGGCATTGTATATGACCTCATGGCATCCTATTAAATTATTTTTCAGCAGATCATTTATCTAAATAAACTCTTTTAATATAGTTAGTGATCCTCATCACGAGAGATCAGATTAATTTAGAATATAGTGACTCAACTATAAGTATTGTCTAATAACTTTAAATAGAAGATCATTCTAATTGTTAAATTTATGATTTACTCAATATATCCTTAAACGTAGAAATTATGTACCAAATATTAGTTTAGCTTTCTGTATAGACTTTCTATACAGTTTCCAAGAAGTTTTAGTGAGCAACTATTGACTTGTGCATGTAGCTCATAATGGGACCTTGCACTACACAAGTAGTGCTCACTGCAGGGGGCTGTAATGGCAAAAAGAAGAAATTATAAACATTATATTGGAACTGTCTAAGGAAGGGGGATGGCGAGAATAACTAATTGTCAACTTTATTTTAGACTTCCTATCCCTAATTAAATGGCACTAGAAAGAGTTAAACTCCTTTATTGCTTCAGTTAAAGGCTTTGCAACTTATACATTCACCACGGAGCAGCTGAGAGAGATTGGACAAATGTTACTTTAGGACTTCATCTCTTTAGTCAGGAACAAACTAACTTAGTGCTCGCCTTATTTTGTTATCAGCAGAATCAGTACCGCTCAATTAGAAATATGAGCATTTCATACTTTAAGCATTAATCAAGTGCGGGACCATCTAGTACTAAAAAAAACCATTAATCAAGTGCTGAAAATATCTAGCAATCTAGCTAAGTTTAGTCAAAATCTTGCTGAGTATCTCTAATCCACTATAAATTATATAACTCACCATTTTTTGCCATCAATCCATGATTTAGTAAGTGTTCAAAAGAAAATAACAAAATGAGGAAGCATTCCAGGACTTGAATATGCAACTAGAAACCAAATTTGCTGTGTCCATCAGGTAATTAATGGCAACATAGTCTTAGCGTGCAGATTTCAAAACGACTAAATGAAATTATTAGACAATAAAACCAAAATATGGTGGCCAAATATATCAATGCATGGTTATATGAGGAGTCACCAATGAATGGATACAAGGCATAACTCAATTACAAGAAGTCGTGCATAATCATATCACTTCAAGGAACAACACTTGACAGGCTGAGACATTCACGGAACTCAACTAATAGACACAACCTGAAATGGAGGTGTCTGCAAAGCATTTGGGAGGCAACATTGAGACCAATAACTGACACCTTAATTACAAAAAATCAGAAAAAATAGCAGCAATGCGGAGGTATATTAAAAGATTGAGAGAATTAATTATATTACTCTGACAGGATATTGGTTTTATCCTAAGTTAAACAATCAATTATAATACCAAGTTTGCAAACTTAGTAACATGGAGACTGCTCACAAGAAGGAATTAGATGAATGCGTACTATTGTATGTGCTATGTGGAGAGACCTCACATAAATATGATAATTCAAGCAATAATGCCTATGAAAGCAAAAGAATTGAACCACTTGGAAATGATAGATTGGGGTTGATCTTCAGGACAGTAGATTTTAGTGACCTCATCAAATAGTGGTCCCCGCTCAACCAGTGTTATTTGTACAAAAAAATTGTAGGAGGAGACTACCAAAATGTACAATGCATCAACCTACTCGTTAAGTATCAACTTTGTTGTTTGCTTTTCCCCTTCTGTGGAAATTTCAGCTCTTTAACTGAGTCATCCCTGTGCTAGTAACCCACGACCTATGACTAGCACTACAACAGTGACGTCTAAAATGGGAGGGTTTTATACAGAATTCCAACAATATAAAAAAGTAACCTTCCCAAATTTGACAAAGCATGGGAATGTACAGTCATTCTTAAAAGTTCAAGGTGACCATTCACGGAGCTGATGCCCTTTTTAAAACTCTAACATTATTGATTTTTATATAACCATAGTCATAATATGATTAATTCCTACTTACATGAGAAACCTTAGACCTTTGCTGGAATAAAAAAGTGCAATACTAAGAGAGTTTGGAAGTCCCAAACGCATGACCACTTGGAAGGCTGAATTTATGACAACTAAGATTAAGAAGAACAAAACCATTACTGAGTGCGCTAATCAATTTTATCAGAAGGCCCAGGTACTGTTGAGTGCTGAAGCCATAGTGGACTTTGAAATCAAAATCTGCGCTTCCAAATGACACAAAGGATACCTCAAGTTACACTGCTTGTTGCTACCAGTGCTTTCAAAGAATTTAGATACATTATCCAAGATTATATACATGAAGAGGTGTGAGATTACATTTGGACCTCTTATTGTGGAAGTCTAAACCAACCAGCCCCACGTATTAGTGAAGGTAATAGGGGCCACAGAGTGCTTCCCTCAACATCGAGGAAAAATTAAAAATGCTTCACACTAGCCAAGGCAACTTGTTGTATCTGTGAAATTAAGATACATTATGTGGCTCTCGTCCTAAATGACGCCCTGGGGTAATCCTTGTGACATTTCAAGAAGGTGAAAGCCAGGGAAAAGAAACTTAACAGTAGAAGGTGGATGCTTACGCTAGTCATCATCCAGACTTGCCCCAGAATCATGAGAAAGATATGAGCTATCCTCATATTTAAGTAACCAATAAAGACACTCCTACAGTTTCAGTCATTACCAGAAGTCAGCGAATGGCTATAATGAGAGAGGGTCAAAAAGTTGTCTCCAAACCTTAAGTCACACAAATTGCCAAGAAAACCAATCTGAAGACAATGAGGTATTACAAGACTTATTTTCTCTAAAAGAAGTTAGTTTCTTTACCAATTAGAACCTGAATACACACTTCTATGGTGTTGGGAAGTTGATATGACTGGACAATATGCTACTCATATTGGCGGATTGGAGGGGATTGAGAGAGTCTCAAGATTTACAAAAAAGGGATACACAAATTATAATTGAGAAAAATGATGAAATTCAACGAATCGAGAGGATTTATGCCAAGATTCAATACAAATGAGAGTAATTTGAAAAGGGAAGAAGAATAGAAGAGTACCAAGATGAGGATGCATCCAGCTGGGGGAACTGAGGTATAAATAGTCTATTGGAAGATTAAAAGGAGGGTCTTTTTAGGAGGAAAACAAGAGCGCAGAAAATTCTGACTTTTTTATTATTAAAATAAAGGTATAAATAAGGGCGATAGCTCCAAATATATTTTATCAAGTTTTATTAAGAAGTCAGTGATCCTCATAACATCCAATTTGGTTGCTCAGTGGCTAATACCCTGTGCTAATCCAACTCGGCAAAATTGAGCCCAGATGCCGAGCTTTAACATATGGTGTATGAGAAAAGATAAAATTTATGATTTATCAATTTTACACTATTTCATTTTGTAGTTGATGGTGATGCAGACTATTTTTTCTAATCATACTTATACTGATATTCACAAAAACAAAGTTTAGCCCATCCCATTGTTGACAGCGGCGCTTCTGTGAATTTATTATCCAATCCATTTACAAAACAATTGAGTATTGTAACAATATGGGCTAACAGCAGCGATATGAAATGGCTGGGTCTATGAGTACTATGAGTGGCAGTGTTTATAGAACATTACCAATGATATTTGGCTCTTTGCAGGTTATTTCACATGCTATAGTGCTTCCAGATAATAATTTATTTTCTTGTTGTTACTAGCTTCCTTAAATTTTATCAGCTCGTTTTAAACTATGAGGAGTACAAAGTTAATAACTTAGGTTAAACATTAACCCTTCACTACTCAATAGTTAGACTTTTCTCACTATTGGAAAAACTTCATCAATGTTGTCTATAATGAATGATTAGTCCCTGTCTATTTTCATCAAATGGGTTACAGAAGTTACCTCTTACCAGCCACTATTTCCTGAGATTAAGGTTATAACCCTCAGAGCCTCTAAAGATTGTGTATTATATACTGGTTTACAACTCGTGGTAACCAGTGGGATGAGCTTGGAACCACTTGAAGAATTACTAGGGGAAGTCTACTCCCCTTGACAATAATCAAGGATTATACCTTTTGATGCTATTTAATTAATCCCAAACATTTCTCAGGAGATCTTTTGTTACTTGCCAACCTAACTGATTATAACATCACCATCAAAAAAGGGCTGAAAATTGCAATTGTACATCTTACTCTTCTGGAAGATATTTTGAGAAGTGAATGAGTTATGAAATGTTGGATTTAGGTTTACTATTGTCGCCCTTAACAAATCGCAAAGTCATTTCTTAGTAGCAACTTGAAGAACTAACTGAGAGGTAGTAAGATTAAGTGATTGCTTTCAATAATAATAAGCCCAGGTAGCTGCGATAGACCTTATTGACCATGGATGTGCTGTGTTCAGACATCAGACATGTCTTGAAAAGACCTGGTTTCCACCATGGGTATTCAACCACCCATAATAATAATCAGAATCCATAAGGCGTAGCCTTTCTGATAAAACAGGGGAATGGTCCATTGTATGAGAGATGAGTAAGTAATGATTAATGAACATGGATTCAGAGCCAAGGGTTAAGCTGAGGATGTGAACCATTGCCATCTAAAAGTGTATGTAAGTCCTGGGGATCACCCTCTGCATTCTATTAAGAGAATCATCATTTTAGGACCAATAAGGAGTGAAGAAGGCTGCCTCCCCCCATCATGCAGGGCGATCTATCCAATGTGCTAGATAGAGGTAGTGATGGCCCACCCCCTGAAGGTCGTAAATTACCCCCTCTTTACACTACCAAAGATTTGGTGAAGAAAATTAATGAGGTGTGTCAGGAGCAGGTGGTGGCCAAAAGCCATCGCCATCAGGAAGTTTGCAGCCTCCCACCCTGCCAGAAGTCATCTTCCCCTAATTTGGGTTTTGTTAATAGTATTATATCAATAATAAATAAAAATGAATTGTTCAAATTTCACTTAGATTTAAATACACAATCTGGCCTCCTCTACCACCAGTGAAGGCAATCCACCCCTGATATAAGCAGGCGTGATAAACCCATTTAATTTAAAATGATACCGGCCCTACAAGCCCTGGTCTTAAGTACAACCTGCTGGAGATCAGAAAATTGTAACCTGTCAGACATTTGGTATACCAATGAAAAATTTAACTTCCTTTAGGATATCCAATACCCACAATAGCATCCATATCCCACACAACATTGCCATTCTAAGGCTTTGTAAAGGATCCACATAGGAAAAGGTGCATAAAATATTAATCTAAAAACTATAATCCCATCCTGACTACTAAGCTGAGAAACTTAAAAAGTTATTCCCAAGCCTCTTGCAATGAGGAAAGGAATTTTGTCTAGGTATGGGTTCTTGTGCCTTCCATTCTAACTTAGGATCAAAGTTAGTATTAGTCTAAACGCGCACATGACAATGGGGCGTGGGCGCCATATCTACAATTTCAAGTCTGCTGGTGTTCACATTGATGTTCAATGCTAGTGTTATGCTTTCTTTAGTTTGGTCTTGAGCATATTGGATCAGGTTGATAATTTTTCCTTTGGCTTGGGGTGGTGGCCATTGTTGCATACCCTTGGGTGGGAAGTTGTAAAGGCAGCTCTCCAAGGTGGTTTCATTGGCTCTCTCAATTAAGGAATGCTAATATGGAGAATACCAAGAAAATAGCCACTGCCATTACTGAAAACAACGATTGGGTCATCTATTGATTGTGGCAGTTTCATTGGAGAGTACAGAATCTTTACGCTACAAGATGTTCTGCTATTTTCTTGCAATTTTTAGCTTATTAAGGAAAATAACAATCCAGAAACCTAATGTAGGCAAACCGCTGAGTTTTTACCTTGGCATGGGAGATGATTTTCATGATTCCATGAAAACATAGTGGCAGCCAAATATCCCCAAGGACGCCAGTAAATTTGTCCAGTTGTATGGCCAAATCTTCCATTGTTCTCACGGACCTCAAAAATTAAATACAGTGGATGGCTTATGCGACACTTCAACTTGGGGGTTTTCAATAGCTTCTGTAAGCGTTAAATAAGTCGCTCTAATTTCGTTTTGGGTTGCCTCATTTGCACAAGTTATCAATTGGTGAATCTGTGGGTAAATGATTTTATTTTATGAAATTTTTCCCTCAATTTGGCATGGCAATTTCACCCCTTTTTTGCGGATTTTGTTTCAATCTGTTAGTGTGATCCTAAATCTCTCATCAAATGTCCCCAATCTTGTCTAAATATGTCTTGGCGTATTCTTTAATGACAAAAGGGTCAGTGAGTCCAATGGCTTGGGTTGGGGAACGTATTCTGGGTGGGGCAGTGGCCACCCACCGTTCATTAAGGGTGTGGCCCAAGTCCACTATCTTCTCTAGTAGTAGTTCTTGGAGTACATTCCCTTTCTTTGTTCAAAAAAGGGTGCAACCTGTCCAGCCTAATGACCTTGGCAGGGTCCCTTGCATCACTATTTCCTAGAAGAACAGGGTCTACTCTACTTCACTGGCCTGAACCCATGCATAGTTTTAGTGTGGTAAAGGAAGTTTTATGGCGGCAATGCCAGTGGTCTTAGGGGAGGGTAGGGATACAGGTGCATCGTGCCTTTGGGAATGAAACTCCACAATCAGCTCTTGGAAGTTGGTGCATTCTCTGAAGGAGGCACAGCTGTTCTTGTACTTCAGATATCCTTTCCAGGCCATCCGGTATTAAATTCTTCGCTTGCCCCTCTGGGAGTCCAAGACCTCCTCCACCTCAAATTCCATTACTCCTTCAATAAGTAACATTTTGACCTCAGCTGGATTCATCCCTTTGAAGGGAGACAATGCGTAGGCACAGAAAAGCTGTATAAAGTTTTCCAATGTGGGGGAGCAAAGTGGAAAGAGCTGCTGGGTAGAACATTACTGATGGGAAACAGGATGGCTCTTTTTCATGCCAACTTTTGGTATGGAACCTAGAGATAGGACCTTCATGGCCACCATTATGAGCTCACAAACCTGATAGTTTGGGCTGGGCAACGTTTTTGGTTTACAAATTATTTACCATTCTTGGAGATTTTTCTGCTTATTTTTCACTTATTGGTGTATCTTTTTGGATGTGCGCATCAAAGCTGTCCGCTGTGAGAATGTTAAAGCATATCTGGGGGGCAAATGGTGAAAGCAGGATTGTAGCCTAATTTGGTGTATAGCTTTGAGATCTCATCAATGCATAGAGAGAGTTATTATATGCGAACTGGGTCAGTGATGGATCGTCCATTTAAGTGTCCTGAGAGTTAATTTTTAGCATTGGATGTATTATTCTTTTGAATGGTTGGTCCTTTCTGTTTTTCCGTCAGATTGTTGGTGGTATGTGAATGACTGGCACAGTTTAATTTATAATGCCTTGCATAAGGTGTTTTCATGGCCTGATGACATAATTGAGGTTTCAACTATAAAGATAAAGCTAGTCATTAGGATTCCAAAAAGTTAAAGTTAGCAGCCCTCCTGACCTTGAACATACTCTAGACTAGCGCTAGGTTCAGGACAGTTATGCCCAGGTCAGCCTAGGGGCTGTTCTTGAAGCTCAGCTTTGTTTTATGGCAAGGGCATTAAAACGCACTGGCTACATTAGTGGTGACGGTTTGGTTCAGTTGCTCAGCGAATGGGGTTTTAAAACTATTTATTTTTAAAATTTCAAAATTGGGTTGGCCATTCCTGCAATCAGTAACTCAAGTTTGGGAAATCTCAAGCTATAGTAACCAAGATAGTGGAAGCATGTGCTTATTGGTGACTTAGCCTTACCATCACTTCCACCAATTGAATTTCTACCCAATTGTTTAATTATGTTTTCTAGAGAGTAATTTTTCTTGTTGGTCAACTTCCTTAATAAAATTATCTGCTAGTTTAAGTTTTTTGTTATGGTTTCTGGGAAGAACATGTGTGGGAAACCAGCTTTACTATGCTCGCTGGTGCATTCTGCCAGCTGGTTTCCACAAATAATTTTAAATAAATAAATATTTAAATAAAAAGCGCTATTAAAATTTATATTTTTATAATTTTTATTAAGCGTGCAATAAAGGAAAAAATGATGATACTCACCCTTTGACTATAGTATTTAAAATAATTTTGAGGGTCAAGGGGATTGTCAGGAATATGTTCAGAATAGCTTATTTGAGTCCAAATTAGGAAATATGCAGGAATAACATATCAACTTGTGTACTCGCTTCAGGGCATTGGAGCAAAGGAAGAGGAATTCTGATTGGCCCAGATGTACCTGTGAGGTAACGTTTTTATAAACTTTACCAATCACTCCCAGGAAATTTCTTGCACCTTGGGGGACCCCCACCAAGCCTATAAATGAGGGGGGTTTCCATGCAGGTGCATTGAAGGACTTTGATGGGGTTGTAGGTGTGCCTTCCAATGGTAACCCCAAAGTCTGTGGTGAGGTTAGAGTAATCCAACCAGCTGATTTTACTAGTCCCATACAGGTTTTGAACTGGTGTTTCCCCGATTAATGGTGTTCCACTGAGAATTGGCCAGGGACTTTTGGCCAATTTCCTCAACTTTCTTATTTTTAATAAACAAAATCTTAACGACACCAGAATATTGCAAATAGCCAACATTTCCCTTTTTCAGTGGAACTCAATTTAAGGCATTCTTATTTTTAGTCTTCAAAGGTAAATGTCTGACATCACCCTCCTCAAGAATGTTGGGGGCAAGTAGGGTCAAAGGAAATGGCCATGTGCGCAATTAATAGTGATACCAGTAGCTAGATTTTTAATAGAGTACTCGTTTCCTCTCTTGTAGATGATGGTAAAATGACCCTCCCAAATTGTTCCAAGTTTACCGCTTATAGGGGTGATGTGGTTATGGTAGTACAACACCATGTTAGAAACTTGAAAGTGGGTAAGGGGGTTTGGGAATCATTTTCAGCCTGCCCTTCTTTTGTTACTGTCTTGGCTAAATTGGTCCTAGCTTCAGATTGGAGTTGAATTATGCGCTGAGCCAATCTCCTCATAACTTTATCTGGTTCCTCACCCTAGATGAAAATACGTCCTTAGCCAAGAGGGCAGGTATGCCTGGTTCCCGCCCATACAAAACACGGAATGGAGACATTTTCAAATCTGGGGATAGCTAATCCGGTATTCCATAAGAGCACTAGGCAAATATAGATCCCAGTGAAGAGGATCAAGTGAGGCCAGTTTGCGAAGAATGGAAATCAAGGTTTCATTTTCTCTTTCTACAGTCCCATTAGTGGATGGGTTATACGGAGCCAAGAAGAGTTGTTGTGCTCCCATGGATGTGGCCAGGATTATAACTACTCTGGAGGTGAAGTTCTTGCCATTATCGCAGAGTAGTACTTGGTGGCAACCATGACGAGTGAAGATGTGTTGATGTAAAAAGGTGGCGGTGGCCTTAGCTGTTTGAGCAGGAAGAGCCATGGCTTCAACCCGCTTATTGAGGAGGTCAATAGCTTCTAGGATAAATCTGTTTCCGCTAGTAGACTGAGGAATGGGACCTATTACATCTAAGATGATGGTGTGGAATGGTTGTTGCGGGGTAGTTGGTTGATATTGGTATCTAGACTTAAAGCCAGATTACTTCTTACAAGTAAGGCAGGCTTCCAAAACATCAACGATAGATTACATCATTTCATCCCAGTAAAACCGATCCTTAATCCATTCATAGGTTTTTCTTGTCCCTCCATAACCTAGGGTAGAATGTGCTTCTAAGATAGCAGGTACATGTTCTGAGGGTCGAAGGTAAGGTAGCCACTTTGCCCCCACCTGCTTATACAACTTCCCATTCTCCACTTTAGTGTTACTTGAGTTCCAGGCTAACACCTTTTGAACAGGCTCATCCTCATCCTCCCATTCACTGGGGTCATTAAAAGATCATGTAACCTCTCTGCCTCACTATTATCCAAGTGAAGGATTGGTTACTGAGTCAACCCATCAACATTTAAGTGATGAGTTCCAGCACGGTGTTCAATCTTCATGTCATAAGGCTGGAGATTTAGAGCCCAGCGAGCTAACCGACCAATAGGATCCTTCATGTTCTGTAACTACTTTAGAGATGCGTGGTCAGTAACTACAGCAAAGGTGGTTCCATAGAGAAAAGGGCAGTAGCGCTTTACAGCCAACAGAACAGCAAGGCACTCCTTCTCAATTACACTGTAGTTGCGTTCCACTTTTGACAGCACTTTACTAAAATAGGATACAGGGTGATATACACCGTGTTCATATAATTAGGCTAAGATGGCCCCAACGGCATAGTCTGAGGCGTCAGTGAACAAGATGAAAGGCTTATTATAATTGGGGTGCCGCAGAATAAGACGTTGCTGCAGTAGTTGCATCATCGTCTCAAAAGCAGCTTTTTGTTCAGCACCCCAATAGAAAGGGGTATTCTTGGTTAGTAGTCAGACAAGGGGCTCACTGAGTTGAGCGAACATAGGGATGAACTAATGGTAATACCCCATAATCCCTAGAGATACCTGAATATCACATAGATTTTTAGGGGCTGGTATCTTTGAGATGGCTTCGACCTTGTCTTGAATAGGTTGAATTCCTTCTTGAGAAATTGAGTGACCAAGGAAATCGAGTTTCCTTTGGAAGAAGGTACACTTTGAGGGTTTCAACTTTATATTATACTGAAGTAACCGTTGAAACACCTCCTCCAAGAAATCAAGATGTTCATTAAAGGTTTTTTTGAACAGCGTGATGTCATCAAGATAGACAATGACACAAGTCAACTTGAGGTCCCGTAAAATGTGATCCATTGCACGCTGGAAAGAAGCAGGTGCGTTGCACAACCCTTGAGGTAATCGTGTGGGTTGGAAGAGACCTTCACTACAGATAAGAGCGCTTTTCTCCTTATCTTGATGAGAAAGATCCATTTTTGAAATAGCCGCTAGCTAAGTCCATGGCAGAAAAGATTTTAGAGCCTGAGAGTTGGGTTAAGGCGTCACCATTACAAGGAAGAGAATAGGTATCTTTTTTGTGAGGCTATTTAACCTGCGGTAATCCATGACTATCCGATGTCCTCCATTCTTCTTTTTTATTAACAAGAGGGGGAAGACCAGGGGCTTTGTGAAGGAACTAACAACCCCGAATTGAGTAACTGCTAAAGTTCTGTCCTCATTTTTGTTCTTCCACATTTGATTTGTGATAAGGTTTTGACAGAATGGGATGGGCATCAACCACATCAATGGTGTGGCACCAACCCTTCATGTGGCCATAGTCAGTATTGGATTTGCAAAATATGTCACTATAATCATCAAGGAGAGTATGAACTTTTTCCAGCTCATCTGGGGTCAGCTCATCCGAGATATGGACGTTGAGTAAGGTACATACCAGGTTATCCATTGACAGGCCCATATTTATCATAGTAACAATGGAGTGAATTTGTTCAATGTCCTCCACAGGGACTAACAAGCCTCTGCCAATCTCCTGGTGTTTCTTACAACTATTTCCTTGGATGTGATGTTCACCAATAGCAAGGTAATGGGCCTTTGATAATCAGGGTCAAGAATGTCAGGCAATACCCAAGGCTCTAAGGGCTGATACTTTCAATACTAACAAGGTGCAATAAACAGCGACGTGGGATTTGTAGCGTGACTTTTGTGTCAGCCACTCGTTGTTCACCAGACTCTATCACAACATCTGCAGAATAATAAGGGCAAACTTCCTTAGCATCCACTGAATCAGGCTCTTCTTTGTGTGACTCCCAAAAGTGGTATAAAATAAAGGTATCGCTGAGAGAGGGTATTCGATCAGACAAGAGTATTCATGCTTATTGGACTCTTTATTGTATAAGACTAGCGAGACTTCATAGTTGAGCAATGATAGGTAACCTTGCTTCAGGTTGATTTACCTTCATACACAATCATAAACTGAGTGCTGATGAGCATATCATATGGCTTGTTATCTATTCCAATTTATTGCGAGGAAGGCTGACCATGGGACGGACACTTCTGAATTTGACCCGAAAGAAACAAAACCTAGTAACATGGAAGGCACCCCTGAGAAGCGATGCTATCTCTTGTTGCCAGCGGGAACGCCACTATGGGGAGGGGGAGGGAACGTGTGAAGGGGCCGTAGCCACATTTGAACACGTGTAAGGAAAGGGTCTGATTTGGTGAACCAAACTGGGAACAAGGAGGAGACCAGCTGTCAGCGACGCGGTAGGAGGTATCCAAATATCCACGCCTGAAAGTGGTCCACCAAATGAGACCAGAATCTGTGGACAGCTTCTGGGAGGGTGGGGATGGAGCCAGCGATGGCATCCAAGACAATCGTGTGGATAGTCCACAGGGCGATTGCAACCACCAGAGCACGGAGGGAGGGTGGAGGGGGAAGGCCATTGATAAAGCAAACATATCTCTTGACAGACTGAAGGGATGTGTTTGATCCTGGACAAGCAGACGTTGAACTTCGCGCCATATCACTCTAGAGGTAGGACACTTCTCCATGCGGTGGAACAGCGTTCCATTCTGGCCACACATGACGCAGGATGAGTGTAAAGCGTTAGAGCGCTCACCGTATGGTACACCCACCTCAGGCAGCGCCACACATGGGAACAGATTTGAGGCTGCAACAGAGGATGGTGTGCGTATTTCCAGATAGTCTTTTGGTTCTCAATGGAGTAAGGGATGTCCATCATGTCCAGGTAGTCCACCCTGGATAGGACTTGGGGTCGAGTGGGGATCACGCCATCATGGATGGGTAGCCCCTATACCTCTTGTGTGAACTGAGGAGAGGGGCGGCCTCTCTGGGCTGTGTCCGCTAATATGTATTCTTACTCAGCGCTCCGCATGAGAGGAGGATTCGTTTGTAGTGGGTTTTAGTCCCGTGAGGAACTGTGGCCAATAGGTGTGAAGCCAGGTATTTCATCAAGGAGTGAGGGTTTAATGGATTGTTAAGGCCCAAGGTGCGGGAGAAGTTGGAGCGGGCTGCGCGGGACCAGTGTTGGGAGGGGAGTGTAGGGCGTTGATGGCCGCTATCCAGGTGCCCAGGATCTTGGCAGCATGGGCTTTAAAGTCAAGTAGGCCCATGCCACCATGATGATGAGGGCCAAACATGATCTCTAGCTGTACTGGTGGTGGGCTGCCTGACCAAAGCCATCCTTGCAGAAGGGCATACAAGGATTTGAAAAAGCTTGGGGAGAAGGGAATGGCGTGGGCTCCGAACCAGACTTTGGATAGGAGCATAGAGTTGCTAAAACAACCCTGCCAGTAAGGGAAGTAGGGTGAGCACTGAGGGAGGCGATGCGCTTTGTCACGTTGTCTAAAATATGACTTTACATTATTGCTGATGCGTACCCACCTGCCTCCACCCACATGCCCAGATGGCGGACAGGCCCTATGGTAGGGCGTGGCACGAAGGGGAGCACTAGTGGGGTGGTGTGGGGTGAGCAGGGAGGGCAAGCACGTGTGCGAGAAGATGGGCCGGGCTGGGCACTGGTCGCTGGGGCCCAGCAGGTTTGATACTGACCAAGGTGGATGATTTCGGTTTTGGACGCATTCAGTGCAGCGTTATAACCCAGGAATACTCCTGGATGAGGGCTTAAAGTGTGCGTGCATCTTTATTATTAGACACCCCAACCACACAGTCATCTTCAAACGCCATCATCTTGACTGGGGCTTGGCCTGGCACATGGACCCCGGTGAGTTGGGCATTCACGTTTTGAAATAGTGGGTCAAGGCTGAATTTGTATAAGAGTGGGCTAAGGGGATCCCCTTGTCGTAAGCCCCTTTGAGGGCGGACTACTTCTGTTAGGAAGCCAGGGTCATGCACTGTCATTGTTGCATATTCTGTGAGCAGCATTACCTAGTTGATAAATGAGGGGGTAAGCGGAATTGATGGAGGCAGGCCCTGAGGTATTCCCAGCTTACTCTATCAAAAGACTTCTGTTGGTCCAAGAATACAAGTGCCCCAGAGGCTGTGGACTGGCATGCGTTAGCCACAGAGTGCACATTGTCCCAAATCGACCTTCTGGGTATGAAACCGAATTGTTCTGGGGAGATGGTGGCAGATGCTACAATCCCTAGACGGTTAGCCATGATTTTAGTTTAAAATTTTTGTATCCATGTTAGTTAAAGAAATGGGGCGCCAATTGGCTAAGTCTAACTTGTCCCCTTTCTTGAAGAGTGTGATGGTGAAGGCCTCTTGTCCTCCTGGTAGGAGGCATGTTTCCAGAAGGCTCTGGTTAAGTGAGGCAAGAAGCAGTGGGGATATATATTTGAATTACTTTTTATAGAATTCATATGGAATGCCATCTGGTCCTGGGAATTTCTGATTTGGTGCACCGCGGATGGCTGTCCATAGTTCATTTGGAGTAATTAAATTCATTATTTCTGAGTATTGGGAAAAGGTGCAGATGTGGGTTCAGTTGAAAAATTCCGCCACTTCAGCCAGCTGAATTGGATCAGATCAGTATAACTCAGAGTAATACTTTTATAATTCAATTGCCACTTCTGCTGGCGTTTCCGCAACAGAATCATCCGATCTTTGCACCTGTGTTCAGGCCACGCTCTGGCGTGGTGCAATAAATTTGTTTTAAAAAGATATGCGGTGCACTTGTTGCCCTCTGTAATGCATTTGGCCCTGACCAGAACATAAACCTGATGTTTGTGTTGCCTTTTGAGTGCGTTGAGGTGGGCAGCTGCTTCTGCCCACTTCTGGCCCCATGCAGGGCTGTAGCCTGTAGTTGGGATGTTGGACACCAGGTGTGCCAACTCTTCCAGAGAACGCAAAATGATAGCCAATGTGGCTCATGAGTGTCGGGAGGAGAGGTGGCAAGAGTGGCGGATGGTATTCTCTTTATAGGTTGACCATGTGGAGATGGGGTCCATGAAAAATGGTGTAACAAACTCTTTTGCTAAAGTTGCTGATTCCACCCAAGTGGAAAATCCTAGCAACGCAAGTTTGGGAGGGCGGACTTTGCACCAATATGGGGCCTTTGTCAACTGTGATGGGTAAGTGGTATGTTATCAAGACCAGTTGATGGTCGGAGAATTCCATTTTCGTTGTTTTGAAGTGGGAGATGTGGGGTTGGAATTTCGCCGGTGCTAGAATAAGGTTGAGGCGGGTCATGGACCTTAATTGGCCGTTATGGACGTGGGGATGCATCATGTTTTCGAGCAGTGGGGCTCGCCGTGGCAAAGCATCCATTAACACAAGGGTAGCCTTTAGAACGCAAAGTTCTACATGACCCTGGGGGGCGTGGGAGGAGGAAGGCCAATGGTCCATGGGTGTGTTTAGCCACCAGTTCATGTTGCCAACTATGAAAGGGTCTGGGGGTAATGGGAGGGATTTGACAATGAGAAAAATTCCTGACGCTTTCGTGCACAGGTTGGGGCATAGATGTTGATGATAGCATGCACCACGTCGGCCCACAAGAAAGTGACAATGAGGACTCAGCCATTGAGGAAGTATTCTGACAATAAAAATTTGAAAAAATTGTTTTTCCAAACTAGCACCCCACAGTGCTCTGACCAAAAGGATAGGGATGGGAGGAGCATGGTTTTCCAAGCATCCTTGGAACCTTGTGGACCGTGGGACTCCTGGATGGCCAGGATATCCATGGGTAAATTTTTTTTGTAAAAAACTCAGTTTCCTAGCCTAGGACTGCGAGGCCTTGAGTCCGCCAATATTCAACTTCCCTAAAGTGAAGGTTCCTCCATCACACCTTAGGTGAGAGGGTGGGCACCTGGGCCCACTAGCCTCCCCTAGATCCCCACGGGCCTTCACAGCAGCGTGGGTGTTTGTAGCAATGCTATTGGTAGTTTTGTTAATTTTAGCAGAAAGGTTCGCGTTGGCTTTTGCCTTTGCTTTTGTTTCCCTGACATTAAACAAATTTTTTGCAGTGCGGATGAGTTTTGTGCACCAACAATTGGGTCAAAAAATTTTTCAGGTAATTTGGATCCCAAGTCAGTTTCAACTGGAGCTTGGTTGCAAAGATTGGGTGAGATCAAGTCACCCATCGGATCCTCATAGTGGGTGGCCCAATCAGCATGGGCTTCCCAATCTGATTGGTTGAGGGATTCCCAAGCTACTTCCGCCGCGAAGGTTTTGATGTCCTCCTGGCATTGGGAGTGTGGAATAGCAGTGGTGACTTTGGCCGCTTCATTGGCCGTGGCCCTGTGGGCCTTCTTGGCATTCTTCCGCTCTTGCAGGGAAATAGGTTTTACCTGTAGGTAGCAGCCTTGTGCTCTTCATGGGGAAGCCTCTTTGGTGCTTACAGTTGGTTCGTAGTGCGACTCTCCGCTGGCCATGGCCACTGAGGGGTGCTCTTGAAATGTGACGCCCTCTTTGGTGGGGCATGCATGTGCCTTATGGCTGAACGCGTCACAGTGGGTGCAGATGGGGGGTGCGCTGTCCACGGTTACCTGGAAAGGGTGGGTGGTATGCCCTTCAATATTGATATATGTGGAGTGTGGGTTCTGGGTTAGGTCCTTTGCGATCTCCTCAGTTGGAGTCAGAACTGTAATGGCTTTGCCGGTGCACAGGTGTGGCATCAGCATAAAGCGTTGCATCTTGAAAGATTGTATTTTGCCATATATGGTGAGACCATCTTTCAGGTGTTACTCCAAAATGGCATATTTTACCGTAGTAGGCAAAAAGTCAACCGTGAGGAAAATTTGGTTGATTTTGTCCATCTGGTACATTTGGTTTTGATGACCCATTGCCCTTTGGGGAGGTCAATCACTACTCACTCTGCATCAGCTTTGTCTACTTCCTCCTTGTTTTTGAAGCCAAGGTCCAGCCAACTGCGTGACATAGAGTGAGGTGCAACAACACCGCAGTCAGGAAAAAAGTGTGCACATCCCCACAAAATTTTTCCCATAAAGCTGTTTGTTGGATGTCCAGAAACACACAGACTCCATATTCCACCAATGAGAGTGGTTGGGAGTGCAGCGTGTTGATGTACTGGTTGCATCGCGCTTGCCAAGTGAGGATTTCTGGGGAAATAGTGACCGCCGGTTTTTTATTTTTTTCTATTCCACCAGTTTCTCTGGGGCGTTTTCAAACGTTTGAGGCTGCGGGCCTACCACCTGCTCCTCTTACCTTACTTACTAAACTGCTCCCTGACATGGGCGCAGACTAATCTCCTCTGTGAGATTATCAAACTAGAATTAGACTTGAATTGAATAAGTTGCAAAAGTGATTGCAACGAGAGAGAAAAGTATGGCTTGTTATCTAAAGCCGCAGCAGGGGTTGATAAAATAAGCTTTCCAATTATAATGGGAAGGGAAGAATAGGCCCCAATAGCTCAGGTATTGTTGAGGCCAGCAGTTCCAAACCTTTGCGTGTACTCCAAAGCAGGAGCTAACTTGATCTTCTTGATAAGCTTATTAGAGATCACGTTGACTGAGGAGCCAGTGTCCAAGGTGGCCAAGATACGGACTTTTTGAATGACTACTTGAACCTTAGTGAGAATCCCTCCAAAGTTAGGTGACAAAGCTAAAACCTCCTTAAGACTTAATTTGGATGTGAGTTTTTTAGCAGTCTCAGGGTAGTTATTCATGATGGTTTGTAAGCGATGAAAACGCTGAAGAGTTAAATTCATTCAGCTAAGAATTGATCACCATCAATGGCAGTGTCAATCACTTGTGGACGCCCTAGGATTTGACTGAAGTACGTTTCCTCAGGGATGGTGGTCTAGTATACTCCTCCAGCGTTCAGGTGGCCAGGAACCTCTACCTCTGCGGGGGCTCCAAGTATGTAGTAACCAAAATCATAACCCCCTCATATTCGTCCCCAAGGGTATTCTCAACAATTGGCAGGGCCACGATGGAGATAGAAGAGATGGCACAAGATATTGAATAGCCTTAGTGCACGCTTTTACCAGTGTAGCTGGAGGGGTAGGCTCTGCAGCTTTAGTGAGCTGGTGTGGACGGATGGTTGTTATTACCTTACAGGGTTTTGATTCATAAGAAGGAGTGGTAATCTTTTTAAGCTGCACAGAGGGAGCAGGTCTCGACTGATCAACTAGTGGTAACTCCTCAATAGTTAAAGCTGGAGGGATCACCTCATCTTCTTTGTTTGTTGCACATGAATGGAAAACCAGCAACATCTACTAACACCTCCTTTAGATCACGGCTATTTTGAAAATGGCGTTTCACTGAGATAATATGCCTAGCTAGAGAGGGCTGAGAAGCTAATCAGTTAACAGTGCAGAGATAGCATCATCCAGGGTGAGCATGTTAGAGGTTGTTGACCTTTGCGCAGTGAGGTAAAACTGTTCAGCAAAGGCAAGGAGTGATTCATCTTCATATGTGCTAAAGCGCATAAAGGCCTGTTTTTCCCTGAGTAGACTCTGCTTAGATCCAAATTCAGCCACAAGAGCCTTCTTCACCTCTACCCAAGTGAGCGAAGGGTTCAGGTAAGAAACCATCATTTCTTGTGCTAGGCGGCTTAAACAGAAAAGGATATACTGAACTTTTTATGTATCAGTTGAGCCACACATGGCAGCTTTATAAACATAAAGAAAAGTATGGATGTTTCTTTGTCAGGAGTGAATTTTTCCTTAAAAAGGAGACTTTAAGGGCGCTGCTCAAGCTCCTTAAGATGAAATAAGGCGTTGGCGAGTTGCTCCTTAAGAGCAATGATTCTGGTAATACAGGGATCCCCTGTAGTGAGCACCATTTTGTGGGAAACCAGCTTAATTATGCTCACTGGTGTGTTCTACCAGCTGGTTTCCAAAAATATTTTAAATAAATAGATTTAAATAAAAAGCGCTAGTAAAATTTTGATTTTTACAATTTTTATTAAGAGCAGTAAAGGAAAAAAATGATGATCCTCACCATTCAACTATCTAGTATTTAAAATAATTTCGAGGATTAAGGAGGAATTTGGGAATATGTTCAGAATAGCCTATGCAAGTCCAAATTAGGAAATATGCAGGAATAATGTATCAAACATGGGTACCCCATTCAGGGTAGCGGAGTGAAATAAGAGGAATTCTGATTGGCCCAAACATACCCATGGGGTAACGTTTATATAAACTTGAGCCAATCACTGCCTGAGAAATTTCTTGCACCTTGGGGGACTCCCACCAATCCTATAAAAGGGGGGGTCCCCGCACAGGTGCATTAAATGACTTTGTTGGGGTTAGGGGTGTGCCTTCCAATGATAACCACAAATTCTGTGATGAGTTGGAGTATTCTGGCCAGCCAAATTTATTAGTGCCCATACAGGTTTTGAACTGGTGTTTCCCTGATTAACAGGGTTCCACCAAGAATTGGCCAGGGAATTTTGGCCAATTTTCTTGACTTTCTTATTTTTAATAAAAAAAACTCTTAATGATATCAGAATATTGCAAATGGCTGGCATTTTCCTTTTTTGGTGGAACTTGACCTACAGCATTCTTATTTTTAGTCTGCAAAGGTAAATGTCCGACAATGTACATGGACCTCCTTGGGGGTGGTCCTTAACAACGTTGGCCATCTTATTTTTACAAAATTATCTACAAGATCTAGTGCACCGTTGGGCCCCCTTGGTCCCCTGCAGACTGAGGCACCCAAACCCTCCAGCACAGGTCTTCGCTTGGTTATGGTCTCCCCTGTGTGTCCACCCAAGTGTTGCTGTTTACTTGTTATCAACTACTCTACACCACGTTATACACCCTTGCACTAGGCTACTTTGGCTCCAGAATCCTTTGCAGTGCTTTGTTTACCATCATCCTAACAGCTAGTTCCCTGCCAGTGCGGTAGTGGATCTTGCACCACCTCTCAGGGAACAGGAGATTTACAGACACTCTCCTTATAGGCGTCTCATAATTTTGTGGTGAACTGGAACCTTATGCCTGCCTCTTCTTGTGGAACTCCAAATTTAGTGAAAACATAGGACAAAAAAAGCTAAGCCATGCCTTTGCTGTGGTTGTCTGTAGATATGGGGTAAATATGTCATAGTTTGTTAATCAGTCAACCACCATAATTGCATCAGTTCCCTGAAAGGTTGGCAGGCCTATGATGATGTCCACCAATATGATGTCCAGGCCCTGTCTCCTGATGGAGTGGGTGTAGGAGTCCATTACTGCCCATCTTTTCCAGTTATAATCACACAAAGACAAGGCAATGTTCTACCCAGGGTGGTTTACTTTTTGTAGAGAGTTCCAATTGTACGCTCATTTTATAAAGTTGATGTTTTTTGCATTGGGGTGCCCTAAGGTCAGCGGGTCATGATGTTCCCTTATGACCCATGGGCGTAGAACTTCAGGTACCCATACTTGATCACAGAAGTAAATACCCTCTACTTTTTAGAGTATCATCTGTAGGGTTTTTTCTAGCTAGCATCTTATCACTCAGTCTTGTCCTTCCAGTTTTCAGCTTAGGCATCTAGTACAGCCTCTAAGAGGGAGATCTAAGTATTGATTCTATGGGTTGATTTAAGAGTATTGACTAGGATGAGGGCTGTGGGGCTCAGCGTTCAGTTCAGTTGTATGTTTGCTGGGCGTTTCTCTTGGCTTGGAGGGGGCAATAGTGGCTATGGCGGTCAATTCTGTTGGAGTCCTGCCAGGAATTGCTTCAAGGGGATCACTGTATCCAGTTCAATGTCTTCCATGAGGTTAGGTTTGGCCAATAGGCTTATACTCAAGGTTTCCAGTATCATGTGTGTTGGCCCTCTGACAAACTCATATATCTGAAGTCAAAGTTATGGGGGTAGCAGTGCGTCCTAGTTTTTCAATGTGCTAGCTTCTGTAGTTTGTGGTATTACATCAGTGATTTGTGTTCTATGCGCACTGTCACCATGTTTTTCTCCCTGTAGAAGATATCGTCATGAATTAACGACCTGGTGACAGTGGCCAATACCTTGTCATAGCTTGCCACAGCATTCAGTGTTAGTGGATTTTATAAAGAAGTACTACACTGTGGTTAATGCTATCATGCTCCTGTAGTAGGATGGCCCCTACAGCTGTTCTGTATTAATTGCAAGCTAAAATAAATTGTTTGTCTTTATTATCATGGTACAGGACTGGCGCAGTGTTAAAAACTCTTTGATGGTGCTGAACGCCTGTTGACATCCTTTGACAAGATGAATGGTGCGTTTTAGCCCGTCAAGGGATGGAGGGGGAGGCCAGTTCCAGGTTTTCTCGGGGAGAATTTTTAATAACGTGAATAATACTAGAAAACAGCAGAGCTGCTCCTGGTTGGTGGAGATTGACCATGACATTATTGCTTTTAGTTTGAAGGGGCAATGACATGTCCATCTTTGAGCATAAAGTTTCATAATAATTAAACTTATTCTTGAAAATATGTGCTTTGAGGGCTTTTCTTGTAGGCCTGCCTCCTTTAGGGCAGCTGCTACTGCTACCGAGTCCTTTCATGTTGTTTGGGTGTGGGGAAGTGAACTAGGATGTTATAAATGTATGCCGCAGTTCACAAAAAATGATTATCACCCAGTGCATGTTTGATGGAATTTTAGAATAAAGTTGTGTCATTTTTGAGGTCAAACAGCATACTCTTAGACTGGGATATGTCTTGGCATGTTCAGATGACCATCAGCCATTCTTGTAACTCTTTTACTATGACTTGATGGATGCATTCGTCAGATCTACTTCAAGACTACTAGATTTGCGATTATTTTGTGAGATTTCAGCCTTGAGTGGTAATAGATAGAGGTTGAGGATAATAAAGTTGTTTAGGTATCTGTAGTCCATTCATTACCACAGGTCGCCATCCAGTTTTTAATAACACCATAGGGGACAACACTGGCTATGTCTTCTTAATGTGCCAATCTTTGGTTAGCATCTCATTGATCCAGGTTCTCAACGCTTGATCTTTGGCAGCAGTGTTGGGGTCTAGTGGACAGTTGATATTTATGAGGTCCACTATCAGGCGAAAACTAAATCAAACTTGGAGTGGAAAATGATGATTCAAGCTACTAATATCAAAGATCTGCTTGTATGGTTCAAGGATGTGGGTCATTGTGGGCAGTTCAGCTACTGCTTTGTAGGAAGAGAATCTGAAGTTGCTGCAATTTTATTGTCTTTCATTAGGGTAGGGAGAAGAGGAATTTCACCCACATGATAGAAAGATTTGAAATAAAGGATATTACTCTCAAGGTTGATAGATACTGACTGTTGACGCCATCAGCCTACATCCAATATCATGGTATATAGAAGGTCTGGAATCGCTGAGAAAAAGGTTTGGAAGTGGTGTCTGTGGGTTGCGAAGTGTAACAGATTGCAGAGGAGAAGTAAGATCATTCATATTCATGAAGCTCCAAACTGGGGACTTGTATTGACTGTTAAGTCTAAGCTTGGGACACCTTAAAGTCAATAAAGTGCTAGTAACGTGAAGCTATCCACCAAGGCGGCTATTACAGTGCATCTCAAACTTTCTGTGATATCTAAAGTAATTAAGAAATATATGGAAGTTTTGAATTACACTTCCAGTTGGGCGGGTTTTCTATTGAAGTTACTTAGGTGGATTCTCCAAAAAGCGATAAATAAAGCAAAAACAGGTCATAAATTAACCCAATTTAGTATTGGAAGGATAAAATATTTATAGGTCTTGAAATGGTTTGGGATCTATCCAGCTAATTAATTGCTGAGCAATCAAATCTTCTATCCCTTGATTGGGATGAGACTGATCATTCTTATTAACCTTAATAAATTTAAATAAATTATGTTCCCCTTCTGATTGTGCTGGTGGATTCGTTGGAGTAGACTATTCTGAAATGAGAGAATTTAGTTTAATCCTGAATTTCCCCCTCAAGATTTGATTGTGGAGGAGGGTGAATTCTTAAGATTCTGGGGTGGATTCGATTTATTGCTATACCATTATCAACATGGACAATTGAGTACTATAATCCTTTTTGTAATATAACTTGATAAGGACCAGACCAGTTGGATCCTAACTTCTCAGTTTGCACACCAGGCTGAGATTGGTAATACATAACGTAATTCCCAATCTGATATTCAGGTAAGAAGGGTTTATGTTGATTTCTCCTTTGGGTCTCCTTTTGGATGATTACTTCAATCAATTTCATGGCTTGAGCTTGAAGACAAAAATTTCATCAGCCAGATTCCTCATGATTAAATCAGAGTTTTCTGGTGTGCTTTTTTTGATTATCTCCTTAACACTAGAAGGGACTGAGGGATCTCTCCCATATATGCATTTGAAAGGTGACATCTTAATGATTTGATGATAGCTGATTCAATATGAAAATAAGGCACTAAGCAAAAAAGTTCCACCAAGATGGGTCAGTGGAATAAATCTTCTCTAAAATTGAGATTAGAGTTACATTGACTCATTTGATGGCCCCATTCATGGATGGATTATAAGGAATGACAAATTGTTAGGTAGTATTAAATAATTAAGAGAATTCCTGTAAAAATTGCGAAATAAAATTTGTCCCAATATCTGACATAAGGACCTTGGGACACCCATTTTGAGAGATGAAGTGCTGGTAAAGAAATAGCGCTTTAGTCTTACCAGTGGGACTGGCAATGAAAATGGCCTCAATCTATTTAGCTAAGTGGTCAACAGCCCTAATAATGTATTGATGTCCATGCAATCCCCGAGGAAAAGGGATTACAAAATCAATGCTTACAGCTTCAAACGCTTTAGTTGTAGAATGACTTGATGTTGATAAGTAGGGTTGGTGGCTCCATGGCTTAAATAGATGAGAAACGAGTTAAGAGTCTTTTTAAATGAATTCAGTCATGTTATTCCAATATTATCAGGTTTTCAACATTCTTGGGTTTTCTTTAACCCACTATGACCTACTTGTTCATGTCCCTCCAAAACAGCATGAAATCTTGAGTTTGGGTGCAAAAAGGGTAACCACTTGAACTTTACCTTTTTATACAAAGCTCCTTCTTGAATCATGGTATCTTTGGTAATAGTACGTAGGAAGGCTCAATCTTCTTTAGATTCTCGATCCCACAACTCTGGTCGTCCAATGAGATTATATATGCGTTCTTCCTTTCCCAAATCCAAGGTCAGTATAGGCAGTTGAGACAGACCATCAGCATTTTGATGTTGAGCGCCCCAGCGATGCACAATGGAAAAATCGTAATTTTGCAATCCTAGAGCTCAATGGGCTAATCTCCTGTCAGGATCCTTCGTATTTTGCAACCATCTTAAAGAAAAAGTTCAGTAATAACAGTAAAATGGTTACCATATAGGAAGGGAC
Organism: Massospora cicadina; assembly: GCA_022478985.1. Lineage (NCBI taxonomy): Eukaryota > Fungi > Entomophthoromycota > Entomophthoromycetes > Entomophthorales > Entomophthoraceae > Massospora > Massospora cicadina. The sequence continues at coordinate 65,689 of JAKSZP010005602.1, forward strand.
ATATGTGCTTAATTGCTAGAATCACAACCAAACACGCCCACTCAGTTAAACTGTAGTTTTGTTCAGCTTTGGACAAGGTTTTTGCTATAAGACGTGATGGGATGTTCATTCTGCTCTTACTCACACTGGGATAATATAGCCTCAATAGCGACATTACTTGCATTGGTATGTAAGTAAAAGGCTTATCAATTGAGGATTAATTAAAACAGGTGCCTTAGTCAAGGCCATTCGCAGAGAATTGAACAACTGTTCCTGAGTCAAACTCCACTCAGATAGCACTCCTTTTTGTAACAGATGGAATAACGGTTCAGCCATATCAGCAAACTTGGGTATAAATTGCCAATAATACCCAACCATGCCATGAAAGACTTGGATAACCTGTAGAGAGGTTGGAGGAGGCATTCGTTAAATAGCTTGAATTTTATCTGAGAGGGTCAAATCCCTTTATCTGATACTTGGTATCCTAAAAATTCCATTTCATTTTGGAAAAATGAACATTTGGAAGGTTTGAGCATTAGGGAAGAATTTTGAATTCGTCTGAAAGCTTCTTTTAGATGGCCCAAATGTTTAAAAATGTTTTGAAAAACATGGTAATATCATCCAGATATACCAGAACACAGGTGAGCTTTAAGTCTCATAACATATCATCCATGGCCCTTGGAAAGTTGCTGGTGACGTTACTCAATTCTTGTGGCATATGGGTTGGTTCAAATAAACCTTCACTAATATTAGGGCACACTTAGCTCGGTCATCTGGGGATAACTCAATTTGTCAGTATTCACTAACTAATTCTATTGCAGAAAAATAAGTTGAGCCAGCCATCAACCAAAGGGAATCATCATTCTGAGGTAAAGGATAACTATCTTGTCAAGTAATAGCATTCAATCTATGATAATCTATAACCATTTGATGGGAACCATCCTTTTTTTAATCAACAGCAATAAGGAGGTCCAAGGACAGTTGGAGGGTTTCAATAATCCAGGCTACAATATTGATGCGATTCTTTGGTAACCTGGGCTTTTTCCACTTTAGACTTATGTAAGGCTTTGCACAAATAGGAAGGTGATCACCAGTTTCAATAGAGTGTATTAGCCTTTTTTAGTACTAGTGGTGCCCAACCCAAAAGGGGAGCCACCATACATCTTTATATTCAAATGGGCCAAACAAAGGAATTTCATAAATTAAAAAATTCCTAATATATTGCTTTTCTTTCCCGTAAAAATCACTTTAGTTACTATGATTTTGATTTGAACAGCAATTTTTTGATAATCACATAGGAGAGATGGGCTATTTTAATAATAAATCTTATACAACCTGGGCCAGCGTCGCATCAAGAGGTGCGCAAAACGGTGCACCCAAGGGCAAGAAACGCCCTGGAGAGGGACCAGGAACCTAAGACGCCAAGAAACCACAAACTCAGACACTGTATGGGTTTTTGGTGTTTACTATAAAACATGCACAATACATGTATATCCAATGTAACCAACCCCTTTCAAAGGTGGAGCATGGCTCTGACTCTTCCTTGGGGATGAGTCCCTGACCCTGTGGGAGAAAACATGCGAGGCACAGCCCTCCATTTTAACCCACACGGTATATGTCGTCACCAACAACATGGGCAGCAGCTAGATCAATATTGGTTTTGAAACAGCCAAAGAAGTGGAGGCCGCAGCAAAAGTCTGCATTAAAATTTCCCTTCCTGAGGGCAAAAAAATAGTGTGCACAGCGCGCACCAGATGGAACAAAGCAAAAACTTTGTTCATCTCATTTGACTCACTTCCTACCAACCTTCCTTGTAAGGTAATTGAGGAGGATCTCTGCAAAGGGCTCATAGCCTATGGAGAAATTATGCAACTCAAATTACAATGATTTCACCTGATGCCAATCCTGTGCACAGGCAAAGCTATCGCCATGATTAACCCATTCCATGAAGTGGAAGATGACTTATCAAGAATCCCCCACACAGCAGAGTTTCACTTTGCAGATGGAGGACAGTCATCCACATTCTGAGTTACACCGGAACGTGCTTCACCTATATGCAACCACTGCGGTTCATTGGGACACAAGGAACATGCATGCCCCGTGAAGGAAGGCTTAATGGAAGCAGACTGCTGTGAGAAAGCCATGGATGAAAGTAAAAAAACCACGCCATAATGACCGACGTTCACCACCCATTCAGCTGGGGTGAAGATGGGCTTTACTCCATCGTGGACCCAGTTACACATAAACAATGCAAAGCGGCACAAAAAGCCTGCAAGCAGGCAGCAGCTGAGGTGGCAGCGCATGTGGAATCATCCATCGACCCCAGAAAATTCAAGAAGATATTTCAGATATTCACCGAGCCAACCAATCAGAACAATATGCCAAGGTTGAGAATTTTCACAGCAATTCGACTGAGTCACCAAGCGAAATTAATCATGCACACTTTGAGGAATAATTCAACCACAATATGGGCGAAAATAAGGTGCACAATTCTCCAAATTTGAACCCCAAAATTACAGAACCCAATCAGCACACTATTTGAATTATCATGATATACGTGCGGGAAAAGATAATGCAAATTCCAAAAACTGCAATTCCCACAAAAAATTGAGTCAGATCAAGAAAACTGACATTGTCACTGAGAGAGTTGGAGTACATACGCAGAGCATGCCAAAATGAGCCGCGGTAGGTTAGGGCCAGAGGGCCCTCCCAACCGCTTCTGAGGCGCTACAGGTAACTCAGTGTCAATAATAATGCTAAACATCGCGGGAGCCAGGGCTCAAACATCCCAAGCCAAAAAGCTGAACTTCCTGCAAAAACCCCTTGTAGACATCTTGGCCATCCAAGAAACCCACTGTCTACAAGGGGAAGAAGGATCCTGGTCAGCCAGGGTCTCACCATCACAATTGTTATGGACGTCTCACTGTGGGGTGATCATCCAAAATAACAAAAAATTATAAATTATAAACCCCTTGTCATACCTTCACGGCTGCATCCTGGTAGCAGTGATCACATGCCAAGAGGAAACAATATCGATAGCATGCATCTATGCACTATGCACCACAGCCAAGAGAAAAAATTTCTCAAAACCATTCCAACACTCACCCTCCCACCAGATACCATCCTGTTGGGTGACTTTAGCTGCTGGGATAACCCTGACATGGACTAATGGCCAAACCCCAGGGGATACACACCGGGGCACATCAAATTTCAAACAATGAAGGCATCTCTTGGCCTACAGGATGCCCCCCCCCCAGGTCACCACTCCTTCCCCACATGACATGGCCCAACATATGTGAGGGAGCACTTATATCAATGAGTTGCATTGATCACATCCTCATTCCGCAAACCCAACGATCAAGAATTTCCAAAACTACAACAAAAAAGTCAATTTCTCTGACCACCGACTTGTTTCAGTTCAGTTATCACCAACCCAAACCCATGCACAGGTGTCACCCTGGAGAAAGTTACACCCAGAAATCATAAAATTACCCAAATAACTGAATGGGTTGAACACAAGACCACAAATTAAGAGTTCACAGCCCCATTCACTTCAGATCCCATTGCAACATGGGCAAATTTCAAAAAGGAACTAATCAACAAAACCCAAAATATTGCATCACATAAGTACACCGCTGATACAGCCATAATCAGGCGTACCTTGGTGGAAATGGACCACCTCGAGCATAACACTCTGAGACCCAGTTATAGCCCCAATTGGGGATGCAAATGGGCGGAAATATCCACCTGACTAAACACCCTCATCTTTGAGCACCAACACAGAACAAAGTATCAAACAAAGGTAAGTTCATAAAGGAAGAAAAATATTTTTGACATATTTCTTCTGCAAATTCTACTCCCACGGCAACCAGCCCATGTGCACAATGGTCTGCAAGACTGACGGTACCATGGCAACTGACCCTGAGGAGGTCAAGACGGAAGTACACCACTATTACACCAAATTATACTGCGATATGCTGACAGACCCATAATAAATCACAAAATTTATACAAACTGCCAGAATACAAAGCACACCGCCAAACTACAATATTCTAAATTTTATTACATGGGAGGAGCTTTGGGATACAATCCGCGGTGCACCACGTAGGAAATGCCCAGGGCCTGATGGGATACCCTACAAATTTTACAAAAAATATTTTCAGCAAATTGCCCCCCTCCTATTAGCATCTATGAACCAGTGCTTGCTGGAAACACGCCTCTTACCTGGTGGCCATGAATCATATGTAACAACCATATATAAAAGGGTGACAGATTGGACCTGGCCAACTGGCGTCCAATCGCACTATCTAATACTGACAAAAAATTCTAACAAAAATTTTAGCAGCCAGATTAAGCAATTGCCTCTGAAGTCCTATCACCCAACCAGTTTGGGTTTATATCAGGGCGCTCAATCTGGAACAACATACACCCAATTGCAAACATATGTTAGTCCAAAGCAACTGGAGCCCTAGTCTTCTTAGACCAGAAAAAGGCATATGACCGTGTCTTTTGGCCATACTTAAAGGAATGCCTAAACGCTTTCAAACTCCCACCCAGATTCATAAACTGGGCGATGCTCTTCACAGAATCTGCAACCATGGCTGTATGCAGCCTGGCTTTCTAACTAACAAGATCACACCACACAGAGAGCTCAAACAAGGGGACCCCCTCAGCCCACAACTGTATAATTAAAGTTTTGATCCATTCCTCCATGTAACTGACTCACGCCCCATGGGCATAACTTCACAAGGCCAGCCAACAGTCAAGATACTGGCCTTTTCAGATGACTGCGTGGCAGGCATAGCTAATAAAAATGATACCTGACAGCTGGAACGCACCCTAGAGGAATACTCCATGGTGAGCAACGCATCGCTTAACAAAAGGAAAACAGAAATCATTCACCTAGGCAAGTACACTAACAACTGGGCTACAACACCAGAACCTCATACCCCCATACGAAGAAAAATCCACTCATCTTACCCTTTGCATCACCTCCCACCACCACTCCTGTCCGCCACCTTGGGATATGGCTGGAAACAGGGGGATATGCCAATGAGACAATGGAAAGAAACTTGCTACAATTGATATCCACCCGCGTCGCCTCCCTCAAGGAAAGATCCTCAGGACTAACGGGGCGAGTAGCAGTTGCTAACTCACTCATCCTCCCATTACTATGGTATCCTGCCCACGCAATCGCCTTATCACCAACCTTTATAACATCAATCCGCGCGCTCATCCAGGGCTAGTTGTGGCCCGGATCCCATCCTCCCATATGGATGGAAACACTCTTTGGCCCACGCTCAAGAGGAGGCATGGGACTAATAGATTTATGAGCCACGCCAACTGCATCCTGGGTACCTAAAAAAAGGAAGTCCTTGCCCCAGACCTCCCGCAATAGCACTGTTCCAGGGCAGTGAAGATTAACTTCGCACAGGTGTTTAAATTAACCAACCCACATAGCCCACCCAGACTACTATCATACCTTGCTAAACACCCTACTGCAACGGGCCTGCATGGAACCCCCCCCCCCACTTCAAACATATCCTCTGAGCCATCCGCCGCATGGGATGGACCGTAGAGAACACTGGCACTGTGCAGGGAAGGGGACAACCCAGACCCACTTTAAATTAAGAAATCCAGAAAACCACCCCCAGAGAGACATTCTTGCTATGACCCCAACCATTGCTAGAATCGAATACCTAGATGCGTTGGACATCCCCTAATATTTAACCATACAGAAGACAGTGTGGAGAATGACGCACCACCCACTCCTACAGCCGAGGGTAAGAGCCAACGCCTGGCGCTGTGTGAGAAGGACCTATAGGATGGCGGACCACTCCAATTCCCTCCACACAACCTGCGCAGTATGTGGAGGGGAGGGCTCCCTACATCACCGCCTTGAAACATGCCCCCCAACCAAAGCCATATGGCAGGAAGTCGCGCGCCTGCTTAAGATCCAAAACGAGCAGGAATTTTCTATATAAAAGAGCCTCCTCGAGCTCCAGATCAAATCACCAATCCCATCTACCCTCCGCTCCCTAATGATACTCATTGCAATGTGGATAATACACACAATTGCATTAGATGCGTTCAAGGGCATGGTCCCAACCATCCATGGGGCTATCAACAGGTTCCACGTCCACTTACTGGAGCACTTCCAAGCCTGGCTCTATGGATATATGAGGCTAAGGCAACAGGCGTTCATAGAATCGTGGTTTCCACTCTGGTTCCTCCACACAGACCCCTTCCTTCACACTTGCTCCATAGTGGGGGAAACCCCCTCAGAGTAGCACACTAACCCCCCATACCCGGCAGTCCCGCTGGCAACAGGGGTAACCTGAGTACCCCGGGGTGCCCAATTTTATCTATCTTCATTTTCCACACATACTCAGTAATGCCCGTCCCGTGGTTGGCTTGCCTCAGTTAATTAAAAAAATTCCTAGTATAGCCTCTAGGTTATCAGCCTAGGAAGCCATATCAGATGGCGGAGAGTCTTTGGGGAAAATTTTGTCTGGCACCCACTTTAGCTGGCAGACCATGGCGGACAGCATTGGGGTTGGGAGCATCAGCGACATGAGGCATTAGGAGGTATAATTGGGGGTTTTCTTTGTTAATGAGGCTGGCGGTGTCCATCGCCATGTATTATGCCTTTCATCTTACTAAAGTCGTAATTATGCTTAGCAAAAATTTCAGAGTTTTCTTCTATTAATTGAAATATTTGGCTCTCCTGTTCATTAGTGAGGTGTTTTCTAATTTCAGGCCACACAATAAGAATTTCCCATCACTTTTGTGCCCAAAATCTTGTAAGCTTCCAAAAGGTTTAACATCATACATTTTGGATAAGGGTAATATAACTTGACATAATCAATTGAATGTTTTTGATATACCATTTTCAGATTACTTATAAGGTTTGCCAATAAAACCGATAATGATCCAGAATAAGCATAATCCAATACTCCAGGAAAAGGCATGAGCTCATTAGCAGAACGGTTGAAAATGCCTTGAAATTGTAACAAATGTCCTTTGGGAATATAAAAATGTAAATAAGTATTAACAATTGCCTGCAAATTTGACAGAATGACTAAATTCTCAGGAGAGATAATAGACATCCCTTCTTTGATATCTGCCATTGTAGGGGTAACTTTACTTGAGGGTCTCCAAAATGGTATTAAATGGAATAAGACCTTTTAGACCTCTCCAGCAGACATAACTGACATATGGTATGAGCATGTTCAGTTACAAGTAGGGGAACTCTATACCCCAAAAGGGAAAGTGATGAGTAGGGGCAATTATTAAATCCATCAAATTCCACAAAAATTGAGTCCCCAAAGTAGGTCATAACTCAAATTATTGAGGAAAATAGCAGGGATTGTAAAAGTTAACTTCCCAATCTTAAGAGGGAGTGTTGAAAAAGGCTCCAATTGACCAAGTACTTCAGGGTCCCACAGCGCCATATTCTTCATAGTGGGAAATATTGGGCATTAACTTGATCCTCTTGATAAATTTTGATGAGACAACATTCACTTGGGATTTAGTGTCAATGGTAGCTTTGGAATTGACTTTTTTCACTCGAAAATTAATACAGGTAATGGTACTTCCAAACTGAGAGGATAAAACCAACAAGTAGGGAAAAGAATAGGTGGAATGTTCATCTTTATTATACTCTACAGGGCTTTGATGTTCCTATTGCATACTTATATCGTTATCAAGATGAGGAATCTTATTGTTTTATCTTTTTTTCTTTTCATCAGCTTTTTTCTTATAACAGCGGTCCTCAGTATGTAAATATTTTAAATTTTAAATTTATTGCGGGGAAGGCCGACCATGGGATGGACACTTTCGAATATGACTCAGATGAGACAAAACTTAGTACCAGGGGAGGCACCCCAGAGAAGTGATGCTATCTCTTGTTGCCAGCGGGAACGCCACTTATGGGGAGGAGGAGGGAACGTGTGAAGGGGCCGTAAACAATATTGAGCACGTGTGGATGAAGGGGTCTGATTTGATGAACCAGACTGGGAACCAGGAGGAGACCAGCTGTCAGCGACGCGGTGGGAGATATCCAAACATCCACGCTTGAAAGTGGTCCACCAAATGAGACCGGAATTTGTGGACAGCTTCTGGGAGGATGGGGATGGAGCCAGCGATGGCATCCAAGACAATTATGTGGATAGTCCACATGGCGATTGCAACCACCAGAGCATGGAGGGAGGGTGGAAGGGGGAGGCCATTGATGAAGCAAACATATCTCTTGACAGACTGAAGGGATGCGTTTGATCCTGGCCTAGCAGACGTTGGACTTCGCGCCATATCACTTTAGAGGTGGGGCACTTCTCCAGGCGGTGGAACAGCGTTCCATACTGGCCACACACGACTCAGGATGAGTGTAAAGCGTTAGAGCGCCCAGCTGTACGATACACCTGCCTCAGGCAGCGCCACACATGGGAGTGGACTTGAGGCTGCAACAGAGGATGGTGTGCATATTTCCAGATAGTCTTTTGGGTTTCAATGGAATAAGGGATGTCCATCATGTCCAGGTAGTCCACCCTGGATAGGACATGGGGTCGAATGGGGATCACGCCATCAAGGATGGGTAGCCCCTGTACCTCTTGTGTGAACTGAGGAGAGGGGCGGCCTCTTCGGGTTGTATGTCCACTAATACGAATTCTCCACTCTGCGCTTCGCATGGAGAGTAGGATTCGTTTGTAGTGGGTTTTTGTCCCGTGAGGACCTGTGGCCGATGTGTGTGATGCGAGATATTTCATCAGGGAGTGGGGGTTTAATGGATTATTGAGGCTCAAGGCTCAGGAAAAGTTGGAGTGGGCCGCGCGGGACCAGTGTTGGGATGGGAATGTAGGAGCAGTGACGGCCGCGATCCAGATGCCAAGGATCTTGGCGGCATGGGCTTTAAAGCCAAGCAGGCCCATGCCACCATGATGATGAGGGCCAAACATGACCTCTAGCCGTACTGGTGGAGGGTGGCCTGACCAAAGCCATCCTTGCAGCAAAGCATACAGGGATTTGAAGAAGCTTGGGGAGAAGGGGATGGCGTGGGCTCCGAACCAGACTTTGGATAGGAGCATAGAGTTGGCAAGAACAACCCTGCCAGTGAGGGTAGTAGGGTGGGCTCTGAGAGAGGCTATTTGCTTCGTCACGTTGTCCAGTATACAGCCCTCCATTACTGCTGACGCGTATCCACCTGCCTCCATCCACACGCCCAGATGGCGTACCGGTCCTATGGTAGGACGTGGCACTAAGGGGAGCACCAGTGGAGCGGTGTGTGTTGAGTTAGTAAGGCGTGGACGTGGGCGAGCAGATGGGCCAGGTTGGGAACTACTTGCTGGGGCCCAGTAGTTCTGAAACTGACCAAGGAGGATGATTTTAGTTTTGGAGGCGTTCAGTGCCGCGTTGCTTACCTGGGAATATTCCTGGATGAGGGCTTCAGGCGTAAGTGCATCTTTGTTATTAGACACCCCCACTTTGCAATCATCTGCAAATGCCAACATCTTGACTGGGGTTTGGCCTGGCACATGGACCCCAGTGAGGTGGGCATTCACATTTCGCAGTAGTGGGTCAAGGCTAAAGCTGTATAAGAGTGGGCTGAGGGGGTCCCCTTGTTGCAGGCCCCTTTGGGGGCGGATTACTTCCGTTAGGAAGCCTGGGCAACGCACTGCCATTGTTGCAAATTCCGTAAGCAGCATCATCCAGTTGTTGAAGTGGGGTGTAGGCGGAATTGATGGAGGCAGGCCCTAAGGTATTCCCAGTTTACTCTATCATAGGCCTTCTGTTGGTCCAAGAATACAAGTGCCCCAGAGGCTGTGGACTGACATGCATTAGCCACAGAGTGCACGTTATCCCAAATCGACCTTCTGGGTATGAAGCTGAATTGCTCTGGGGAGATGGTGACAGATGCTATAATCCCTAAACAGTTAGCCATAATTTTTGTTAAAATTTTGGTGTCTGTGTTTGTTAGAGAAATGGGGCGCCAGTTGACTAAGTCAAGCCTATCCCCTTTCTTGAAGAGTGTGACAGTAAAGGCCTCATGTCCTCCTGGTAGGAGGCGCATTTCCAACAGGCTTTGGTTGAGTGAGGCTAGCAGCAATGGGGATATATATTTAAAATATTTTTTGTAGAACTCATATGGAATGCCATCTGGTCCTGGGCATTTTCAGTTTGGCGCCCCACGAATGGCTGTCCATAATTCGTTTAGAGTAATTAAAGTCATTATTTCTGGGTATCAGAAAATGGTGCAGATATTAGCTCAGTCGAGAAATTCCGCCATTTCAGCTGACTAAATTGGTTTGGCTTGGTATAACTTGGAGTAATATCTTTGCATTTCGATTGCCACTTCACCTGGTGTGTCCACAATGGAATTATCCGATCTTCGCACCTGTGTGCAGGCCACGCTCTGGTGTGGTGCAAAAAATTTTTTGAAGAAGTATGCAGTGCACTTGTCACCTTTAGTGATGCGTGTGGCCCTGTATTGGACACAAACCCAATGTTTGTGTTGTCTTTCGAGTGCGTTGAGGTGGGCGGCTGCCTCCGCCCACTTCCGGCCCCATGCAGGGCTATATCCTGTAGCTGGAATGTTGGACTCCAAGTGGGCCAATTCTGCGAGCGCGCGCGATATAACCGCCGATGTGGCTCGTGAGCATCTGGAGGTGAGATGGTGATAGTGGCAGATGGTGTCTTTTTTGAAAGTTGCCCATGTGGAAAGGGTGGTCCGTACAAAATGGTGCAACAAATGATTCCGCCAAAGTTGCCTCTTCCACCCACATGGAAAATCCTGGCGACGCAAGCTCGGGGGGCGGATTTTGCAGCAATGTGGGGCCTTTGCAACTGTGATGGGTAAGTGGTATGTTATCAAGACCAGCTGATGGTCGGAGAATTCCATTTTCATTGTTTTGAAATGGGAGATGTGGGGTTGGAATTTCGCCGGTGCTAGAATAAGGTGATGCGGGTCATGGACCTTAATTGGCCATTATGGACGTGGGGATGCATCATGTTTTCGAGCAGTGGGGCATGTCATGGCAGTGCATCCCTTAACCCAAGGGTGGCTTTTAGAACGCGTAGTTCTACGTGACCCTGTGGGGCGTGGGGTGAGGGCGGCCACCAGTCCGTTGGTGAGGTTAGCCAACAGTTCATGTCACCAACTAGGAAGGAATTGGGGGGTAGCAGAAGGGATTTGACCAACGAGAAAAATTCTTAATGCTCATGTGCACTGTTTGGGGCGTAAATGTTGATAATTGTGTGTGCAACATCAGCCCATGAGAAGGTGACAACGAGCACTCGGCCATTTAGGAATGTTTCTAAAGATGTAAATTTTAAAAGATTGTTTTTCTGAATTAGCACCCCACAGTGCTTTGACCAAAAGGATAGGGATGGTAGGAGCATTGTTTTCCAAGCTTCCTCGGAACCTTGTGGACAGTGGGACTCCTGGATGGCCAGGATATCCATGGGTAAATTGTTTGTAAAAAACTCAGTTTCCTAGCCCAGGATGGGGAGGCCTTGAGTCCGGTGATATTCAGCATCCCTAGAGTGAAGGTTTCCCCCATTGCACCTTAGGTGCGAGGGGGTGGACCCCTGGGCCCACCAGCCTCTTCCAGGTCCCCACGGGCTTTCACAGTAGCATGGGTATTAGCAGCAATGCTATTGGGGTTTTTGTTAATTTTTTCAGAAAGAGTCGCGTTGGCTTTGGCCTTCGCTTTTTGTTTTCCTGACGTCGGACGAATTTTTTGTGGTGTGGATAAGTTTGGTGCTCCGTCGAGTGGGGCAGATAAAATTTTTTTGGTTGGGATAGGTCCCAAGTTGGTTTTGACTGGGGCTTGGGTGCAACAATTGGATGAGATTGAATCTCCCATCAGATCCTCAGATTGAGTGGCCTGTTTGGTATGGGCCTCCCAATCTGATTGGGTGATGGATTCCTGAGTTGCTTCCGCTGCGATGGTCTCCATGTCCTCCTGGCGTTGTGAGTGTGGGATGGTGGTGTTGGCCTTGGCCGTTTCCTTGGCCGCGGCCCTATGGGCCTGCTTGGCCTTCTTCCACTCCTGCGGGGAGATGGGCTTTACCAATAGGTAGCAGCCTTGTGCTCCCCACGGGAAAGCCTCCTTGGTGCTTGCAGTTGGTTCGTAGTGCGCCTCTCCGCTGGTCATAGCCGCTGAGGGGTGCTCTTGGAATGTGACGCCCTCCTTGATGGGGCATGCATGTGCCTTATGGCTGAACGCATCACAGTGGGTGCAAATGGGGGGTGCACTGTCCACAGTTACCCATATTGGATGGGTGGTATGCCCTGTAATGTCAATAAAGGTGGAGTGCAGAATCTGGGTTAGGTCCTTCGCAATCTCCTCAGTTGGGGTCAGAACTGTGATGGCTTTGCCGGTGTACAGGTGTGGCATCAGTGTGAAACGTTGCATTTCAAAAGATTGTATTTCGCTGTATATGGTGAGACCATCTTTCAGGTGTTGCTCCAAAATGTCACGTTTTACCGTAATAAGCAAAAAGTCAAATGTGAGGAAAATTTGGTTTGATTTTGTCCATCTGGTGCGTTTAGTTTTGATGACCCGTTGCCCTTCGGGGAGGTCGACCACTATGCGCACCACTGCAGCCTCATCTGCTGAAATTTTGCTTTCGAAGCCTAGGTCCAGCCAACCGCCTGACTGGAGTGAGGTGCAACGTACACCGTGGTTGGGAAAATTTTGTGTACATCTTCACAAAATTTTTCCCATAGGGCTGTTTTTGAATGTCCAGATACACATGGACTCCAAATTCCTCCGATGAAAGTGGCTGGGAATGTGGTGTTTTGATGTACTGGTTGCATCGTGCTTGCCACGCGAGTATCTCTGGGGAAATTGTGACCGCCAGTTTTTTTAGATTTTTTTCTATTCTGCCAGATTCTCTGGGGCATTTTTGAACGTTAGAGGTCGCGGGCCTTCCGCCTGCTCCTCTTGCCTTGCTTGCCCAACTGCTCCCAGACATGGGCGCAGACTAATCCCCTCTATGAGATTATCAAACTAGATTTAGTCTTGAATTGAATAGGTTGCAAAAGTGTTTGCAATGAGAAAGAAAAGTTATTCCTCAGTATGTAAGTATTGGTGTTAGTAGTTACACTGGATCGCCCTAGTATTCTCAGGCACAGCGTAGACTTTAGGATGACTAGGCCTTAAAGAATTGTAAACTCAAGGTTTTTCAAAAATTGAGGAGGAAATTTCAACAAGGCCTCCTTGATGTTTAATATACTTCTGAAATTCTCCTTTACGCTGATAAGGTAAACTTGCATCTGTGACCTAGAAGTAAAAGCATACATGATTGCAGTAATTGCATCATCTAAATTTAACCAACTATATGCTACCAAAGTCTGAACTTCCTGATAGAGCTAGTGAGCAAAGTCTTTGATAGATTCATTCTGGTGGGGCTGTATACCCATAAAAGCCTGTTTCTGAGAGGATAAGGTTTGCTCACTCCCAAATTCTTTGATTACTGCTTCTTTAACCTGAGACCAAGTAGAGCAAGCCATCAAATGGGGTACCATGATATCCTGAGCCAATAAAGTAAAGGAATTAAGTAATTCATCTTTTGATGATCCATGGCCTCACTCAGAGCCTTCTCATATAGATAGAGGAAGGAGATAATGCTTCCTTCACCAGAAGAGTATTTATCTTTATATACAGGTGTCAAAATCTGAGGATTGCTCACTTGGAAATTGGTATCCTGAACGTCTATTTGGCCTAAAATTCCAATAATTGATCTTTGATAGTGCCTACAGGATTCAAACCGTCTATTAACTCCCTAGGCTTATTAAATTTGCCTCGACTCTTCTGGCCAATTTTGGGTATAATTTTCCCTTCATATTTAGAAACTTCTTCTGAGGCAGGATTAACTACAAAGCTCTGCTCGGCATAGCTTTCTGAGCGAATTAATTTTGGTAAATTAAAAGCAAACACTTAATTGCACACCAAAGTCTTGCTCTAATGTCATCAGATCCCCTGCCAACTGTCCCTGTGTGGGGCAGTGGTGAAACTCCCCCTCTGTTTTCCGTCTGACAGGAAAATGCACTCAGACTGGCTCGCCCAGTCATTCCAAACCATTGGGATGATTCATTCCTCCCTGGGATCTCGATGCCCATCTCACCCAAACCCAAGTGGTGCCCCACTGCCCCCTGGTGCTCCCCCAAAGCAACATTCATTTCATCCTTAGGAAAAATATGGGAAATTCTTCCCCTATGACAACCAAGCCATTATCAAAATGGCTCAGGTGGTGATGACACCAGCCTGTTTTATTGACTTCCGCCCCTATAAGGGGTACTTTGATCTTGGCTTCCCCTGTGAAGCTGATGCAGCCACTGTGGCAACAGTGCCATTAATTTTTTAACAATATTCCCTCCCAACAACTTGAAACTGGCTCCCAACGGACACCAACTTGGCGGTCCACTTCGCGGGTTTGCCCACTCACCTCTTCCCTGAAGTGCTGCACCAGGAGCTGATGGAAGGTTTGGCAGCCTATGGCTCAAGCCCCATCTTACAATTTGTGGTCCCAAATGGGGCCACACTTCTCGCCAGGCCTCAGGCATATGCCATAATCAGCCCTGAATTTACAAAAATTTCTTTGGCAATTCTCCCTCAAGCCACCATCCCATCTGACCCCGACCATCCGTTTTGGGCCCACATTAAGGGCGGATGGACAATTAGTCCATCCTGTTTTAATTTAGCCCACTCAAAATGTAAATGCCCATACTCAGAAACTTCTGCCAAAGCCAAAAGTTTGCCCAATGCTCAATAATCCGCCACCCACCCTGCGCCAACTCTGACATGGGGTATGATCATACCTTCCTTTCCTCCAATGCCTGATGCTGCAGCTGCACCTGCAGCCACCAATCAGCATCCACCTAGCCCCAGGGCCATGCATGATTCTTCCAATCAAGCGCAGGATTGGACCCTGGTTTGATCCCAGGTAAAATCCAGAAATTTAGCCAATCCTCAACCATACGCCAATTCCCCAATCCAATTCAACCAAAACCCATGGGAGTATTTAGATGAAATCAATGAATCAGGTAATGTCATTGAAGAACCATCGTTGCAACTTGAGCGGCTCTGTAATGCAGAATAGGATGCAAAAATCTCGCCTCAGAAATATGTCCCAAAACTTAACGCCAAACCATTCTACAGCGACCACCAGCTTGCAGTAGAAGCAGCCGCTACACCAGATTGCTGTCCACTTTGCAAAGCTGACACCAAATCTGTGGCTGCACTCGCAGGAGGAATTTTACCTCCTGTCATCCCCTAATCTTACTGCACAAAGTAAGATAAATATGAAAACTTTACATAAAAACGTCACTGAAGCCATCCAGAACATGGTAACAGTAACACGGAATCTGAAAGCAAAAATAACCCATACCAACATTGCCACATTTTTTAAATTCCCAGACACCCGCCTCAAAGCTGAAGATGCTTTGGGCAAATACATCGTTGGTATAATGATGGCTGGCAACTATTTGAAAGTTCCAGTCATCAAGGATATTGAACCCCTTGCTGCCGATGCCCCCACACCCTTACTATCTGCCTTAACATGCACCCTACTCTGGAATGAGATGGATGCGGCTGAAGACAAGCCCCCTAATCCCCCTCCCCATCCACCATGGAGGGATAGCAGTATTTGCTGCAAACCTGGTTGGATATTTTGTTAGGTACAATTCAATTGATCCGTCCATTTTGGGCATTTTGTTTGAATCGTTATTTTTTTATTATGATTTTAGTTTTAGTTCGGTAATGTCACTCCCCTGGTCAGCTTATCTCGGTTAAATAACAGGATTAACTACAAACTGGAGATTTGGTACTTTCAGTTTGTTGAAATTTCTCCAAAGCTAGGATTTAGATAAACCAGGAAAAGGATAAAATAAATAGATCTTTAATTACAAGCTATTTATTAAATAATGGTCATTAGGCCAGGCACCAGTATTTATACCTCTAGGGCATCTCCTGACCACATCCAGCACAAAATTCAACAGCTTTTTTACCACTCAGTTCAGCCTATGACTGAAACCTTTTCTTAGGTTCATTGGTGGCAAAATACTCCCAAAATTAGGAGGATTTCAGGTACAAAAGTTGTGATAAAAGCATGCAAAGTTGTCCTAAGATCTTAAGGATTTCAGTTTTGTCATACTGCTGATGTGACACACCTTCTGTGAAATTTTGGCCTCAATTTAAGAAAATTATGCACCCCTAATTGGGACATCAGCAGGCCTCTTCCTCAATAGCCTTAAGTAACCCCCTTTGGGCAGTCCACATAAGTGCTATTGTGCCAATTACACATATTGACATACAAATTTCACCCTCAGGTGGAAAATTGATAACATTGTTCATTCGTTTAATTGTCCATGGGACTTTTAAACGTAACTTCAAGTCATCCCCAAATTATTTTGTATACAATTGAATGGTTTGTGTTTCAATAATTGGGACCAATTGCCAAGATTTGATGCATTGTAATTGGCCATAATATGCGAGCATATTCAGGTTGAGCGCCTGATAAATTACTCAATCAAATTTTCGTTGAGATAATTAGCCCAAGTTGTATAATTGCAATAGGCGTTAGCTCAAGCGTTGAAAGGATAATTGGCCCAATCTGATGGTTGTCAAAGGATTATTTTTGAGTCAATCACCATAATCTGACAACAGGCTTAAATCTTATTGGAGCATTGGCAGTCAAAACATGCACTCCAGGTTGTTCAGATTGAGCAGAAATGTAAGAGTTGAAATCAGAAACTTGAGAAGAAAATGGAGGATAAGGCCCAATTATCTCAGTATGAATTTCACTAATCCATCGATTCAAATCAGCATGCCCCACTTTCTCATCCAACCAATAAAATAGCTCATAAATTTACTCCTGCTGTGCATTGTACTTAAGCTTCAGTGTTATAATTTTCTCTTGGAGCATCTCTCATTTTGATTCTTAAGCTTGTAGAAGAATGCCTTTATCATCTGCCCAGTTTACCCAGATTACTCATTTCATCAGATAAAGACTGAAGTGACAGGAGGAGATTGATCAGTACCCATCAGGTGTTATGTTACCTTCCTTGGCCACTTTGTAAAAGTGCTCATGTAAGTGGTCCATCATGCTCAATAGCAAGTCAATATATTGAAAGGATCCTGAATTCCCATCAGTACTGGGGGTCCCCAAGGTCCATCCACATCTGGCAGTCCAAAGGGCCCTTCAACCCCTGTGTGTCCATGGGGCCCATCAGCGCTGGGAGTTTCACGTGGTCCTTCAACCCCAGGAGGACCCATAGCTCCAGAGGTTTTCTCTACTTCGTTGACTTAGAATTGCATTCCAGAGTACAATTGTTCCAATTGGAAGAGACAGTTTTTGATTCCCACTTTCATCAATTGACTACACTCAGAGATTTTGGAAATACCCTCTCTCCATTCTCTATGAGTTTTCTGGACTCGCTTTGGAACTGTAAATCAAAAAACTGGACATCCCATGGTCAAGTTGAATAAGCAGTTGATGTGCTTTATTGAGAAGGGTCCAATTTTAATGATAGCATCATGATTATCTCAGCTAAACTCAGAGGCAGACTTGAAAAACTTGTAATTTTAAATCTTAAATTTATTATGAGGCACGCCGACCAGGGAATGGACATTACTGAAGCTCAAAAGCAAAAAAAAACTGAATGAATAATCATTCAAACCAAAAGAAAACGACTGCTCAAAAGAATAGGTGAAACATAATAGTCAAGACACCAACCTACCAGGTGGACAGCGCTGATGCGCTCAACCTACCAGGGCGGAAGGGGAGGGGGATCAGGGGGCTCATCCTCATTCCCATGCTCCTCTTTGGCGAGAGCGTGGGACAATGAGGAGAGCAAATGGGTGGGGTGATCAGCAACCTGTGGAGCGAGGGCGCTAACAATAAGCTGTTTAAAAATTACCATAGGACACAAAGTCACCGATGTATTTGGAAAGGATGGCCTCCGCCTTGATGCAGAGGGCAGGGAGCTGGGACAGTGAAGCCACGGTGGTGCAGGTGACTCTTGAGTTGGCCTGCGAGGCGGAAACCACTCGCTGGATGGCTTCCTTAGCATGCCTGTGGGAAAACAAAATGGTTTGTTTTTGTAGTATGGATGTGGTTGGCCTAATGATGGGAGGTGGGAGTTCTATGGCAAGTGCCACTACTAAACTTGGTCATTTCCATAATGTTTACTTCAGGGTGGGCAGCACTATGACAGCAAGCTGGTGGTCTGAGCAGAACTCCAAGGCATCTGATTGGGGGGCATAAAACCATTGAGCGACCAGTTTGGGATTTCATACCTGGATAAATTCGTCATATGTGTGCTGCGAGGCTTCAATTAAATTACCCATCTCATTAGTTTCAGCCAATGAAGACCATGGGTTCAAGTCAAATTCGAAATTGGGGTCCACAAATTGAAGTGGTGTGGCTGGTGATTGCAGGATAACGTGGGAAACCACATTAGTCTAAGCCATTTCCTGATTGGATGAGGTGCAAGTGTTACTGGGCGAGGCGCAAGTGGCACTGTCTTGAGGAAGGGGCTGGTTGGCTGAAGCGGGCGCCAAAGCGGCAGCAGGCTTTGGGGGAGGGGGTGGAATTGTACCTCATTCCAGAAAAGCAGTGGGGTGCAGGGCTAAGTGGGGGCTATGCGACAACAGTGCTGGGTCAGACAAAGCTGTGAGGGAGGGGCATTTGCACTTTGAGTGATCTAGCTCAAAGCAGGAAGGACAGATTGTCCTACCGCCCTCATCACGGGCCCAGAATGGGTGGTTGGGGCAGAGGGTATGATGGCGTGGGGTGGAAGTGACAACGCAATTTTTAAATTTATTGGGCTGATTATGGCAAATGCCCAAGGCCCAGCTAGGCTAGCGGCCCCATTGGGGGCCACAAACTGAAGGATGGGGTTGGAGCCAATGCGTCCAACCCTTCCATCAACTCCTGATGGAGTACTGTGTGGGGGAGATGTGTGGGCAACCCTGCGAACTGGACTACCATGGTGGTGTCAGTGGGGAGAGGGTGCGTGTTGTTGGTATGGGGGTGCCCTTATATACCAGGGGCTCAGTAGCCGTGGTGGTGGCGTTGGCTTCTCAGGTGAAGCCAATGTCAAATTACCCCTTAAAGGGGTGAAGATAATAAAACCGGCAGGCAGCATCACTGCCTGGTCCAGGTTAATGATTGCTTGTTCCTCATACGGGAACAATCTCCCATACTTGACCCAAAGGCCAAAATGGAGCTGAGAATGGGGAGAATGAGTGGGTTGAAAGGCACCTCCTGGGTGCGCGCTAGGTGGATGGTGAGATCCTTGGGCATATTAAACCAATTCAAGGACTTAGTGGGACTGGACGATCCAGTCTGAGCGCGTTTTTCCACCAGATGGAAAACACTGGGCAGGGTTTCGCTGCTTCCCCACACTGGAGCAGCTGGCAGCAAATCCAACATCATTGGGGATTGAATGGGTTCAGCTGGCATTTGATCAATAGTTGTACTTACTTTTTAGAAAAAAATCGCTCAGAAGTGACTTTGAGCGGAAAGAAAAAAGACTTGAAAAACTTGGTAACATAATTATATAAGGACTGAAGTCCTTCTAGTAAATTAAGCATCCCTTGATGATGCATCCCCACTACTGTTAATAAATGGTATAAGGTAGGTGTAAAAGCTGGTGCGAGTATTGCTTGGTACCAATTCCTGGCATTTGAGAGGTTTGCAACACTTCCTGCAAGATAGGGTTTATTGCATTAGATTGAGATTTATTGAAATGGATCCCAGGAATTAGGGCCCTCTCAAGCATATGATTTATAATATTTTGTAAATCTTTGGGCTGTATTTGTAAAGTTTGTGGTAAAGCTTTAGTTAGAACCATAAAGCTCCAAATTGGCACGGAATTCCAAGGTGTAGAGTACTCTTGGGATTTTGGTTCTAGTTGAACGACCCATCATATCATACTGCCTTGCTCATGGCCTTGAGCTCCTTCAGGCGGAAAATGAGAATCCATGGTAGTGATTGACAGTTTCACTGGTGCATATTTTAGAGTGTCCCTGTAGTGAGCACCACTCTGGAAGTTTTGAATTACACTTCCAATTGGGCGGGTTTTCTCTTGAAGTTACTTAGGTGGATTCTCAAAAAGTGATAAAGCAAAAACAGTTTATAATTAAACCTAAATTTTTTTCTGGAAGGATTTAATTTATAGATCTTGAAATGGCTTGGGATCTATCCGAACTAATTAATTGCTGAGTAATCAAATTTTCTTTCCTTGATTGGGATGAGATTGATCGTTCTTATAAACCTGATAAATTTAAATAAATTATGTCCCCCTTCTGATAGTGCTGTGTGATTTGTTGGAGTATAATATTCTGAAAAGAGAACATTAGGTGAAATCCTGACAAAATAAGAACAACTAAATCTAATAAATTTATCTATATTGCATATGCCAGGGTTATTATCTATATCTGCAGTTAACTTGTCATGGTCTGGGGATCTCTTGAGGAACTGAAAGGGCATTGCTGAAGCTCAAGTGTAGAATAATGTGGCCAAATTGGGATCTGTTGGGTCAGTTAGTTGGCATACATGGTCAAGGTTTTTAATAATTGGATTTTGGTGGCACTCTTATTCAATCCGTTCCATCATTTTGAGTTGGTAAGGAGACACCATTGTGGCCTCTGGGTTTATCAGGCTAATGAGCATACCTGGGGGTCTATTGACTACATCTCCTATGAGGTTCATAAGCTTATGCCCTTGGTGGTCAGGCTGCACCTCCAGGATCTTGGGGTGCAATGCAAGTGATCACAACAAGCACTCAATTGTAGAGACAACTGACTATCCCATGTGGGTTCGCTGTGTGATTTCAGGATTGTGGGAGGGGACACCAACTCAAAAAATCCACAAAATTGGGCCTGCATGTGAGTGTATGGGGTTAGAGAAAGCACCTCTAATGTAAACGTGTGGTTACCTGGTGATGCCTTTCTGACAAGTTGAGCTCTGATGCACGTCAGTGGGTTGGTCCAATCACTCATCTTCACAGTTATATGTCTTCTTCTCCTCATCCAATAGCATAAGCATACCCTCATTAAAAGGTGGATGGGGGTTTTCTGTTAAAACAGTTGTATTGCCTCAGTGGGTCAGTTTCCTACTCCATCTGAATCAGGGTCAGGCCTCAATCTGTTGAGCCAATATGTATGCTCCCTCTAAAGTCTGGAATCCATCATACAATGCTGTATATGAGCCCACCACCTGGTTGAGGGAAGCCCAGACTTTGGCAATGGTGATAGCTTCTTGAGTCAAAGGGAATCAACTAGTTGTAAGAATGAATTGATATGATCATCTAAGTTCAGGGGTGAGGGCCCGTTTGTGAAATAAGGAAAATATATGGTGTGTCCCTAATGCTGAGGTGGCTACTATTGACAAGACAATTATGAAGAGGGAGTGTGGGGCCTCCTCATAGTGGGAGTTTTATTTATTATGGTGTGAGCTTACGTTTTTGTTTCTCCTTATAGGGCGTCACATAGGGCCAGCAAATGTTGTTCCTCATAAGCCTTTGTGTTGCCCGTTAAGGTAGCTTGCAGTCTTAATTTGGCTTAAACTCTCAACACCTGCTGGGGTACCTCGTTTGAGGGGCAGGAGAAGGGCCCTATCACCATCACGTTGCAGCCTTGAGTGCTCAAGAAGTATCAGTTGTGCTGCCTGGGCAAGGATCACTTGTTTAATGGTTCTAATTACCGCAATCCAGGACTAACATGTCAGGAGGGCGTGCTTAAGGTCATATAGGCTTCTTTAAGTTGTCAAATGACCCAGTTTATACAGGGCTCAGTCCATCGACATAACTGCAGTTTTAAGTGGTTAGTAATTATATCAGACATTTGGCTTACCAATGAAAGATTTAGCTTCCTTTAGGATATCCAATAGCCACATTAGCATCCCTGTTCCATATGGCATCACTGATCTAAGAATTTGGGAGTAGGATTCACTCAGGGAGAGGTGCAGAAAGTAGTATTCTATGAGCATCAATCCCATCTCAACCACTAGGTTGAAAATTGACAGATGTTCTTTCACAATAATCTTGCGATGAGGAAAGGCAATTTGTCTAGATATGGGTTCTTGTGTCTTCCATTCTAAGTTAGGATCAAAGTTGGTATTAGTCTTAACGCTCACATGATAGTGGGGCGTGGGCGCCTTATCTACAGTTTCAAGTCTGCTGGTGTTCACATTGATGTTCAATTCTGGTGTTATGGTTTCTTTTAGTTTGGTCTTGAGAATATTGGATCAGGTTTGAAATTTTCCTTTGGCTTAGGATAATGGCCATTGTTGCATACCCTTGGGTGGGAGGTTGTAAAGGCAGCTCTCCAAGGTGGTTTCCTTGGCTCTCTCCATTAAGAAATGCTGATATGGAGAATACTAAAGAAATAGCCACCTCTATTACTGAAAAGAACGAGTGGGGTCCTCTATTGGTCACGGCAGTTTCATTAGAGGGGACAGAATCTTTAAGCTTAACAAAAATGTTCTGCTATTTTCTTACAGATTTTCATCTTATTAAGGAAAAGACAAACCAGAACTCTAATGTAGGTAAAGCGCTGGGTTTTATCTTGGCATGGAGACTGATTTATATATCTTTATGAAACATGGTGGCAGCTAAATAAACTCAAGGACGCCAGTGAATTTGTCCAGTTTTTTATCAAATCTTCCACTGTTCTCATGGATTGCCAAAACTGGATACAGTGGATGGCTTGTGCGACGCTTCAACCTGGGGGTTTTAAATATCTTTTGCAAGCGTTAAATAAGTCGCTCTGATATTGTTTGGGTTACCTCATTTTCACAAGTTATCAATTGGTGAATCTGAGGGTAATTGATTCAATTTTTAGGAACTTTTCCCTCAATTTGGCATGTTGATTTCGTCCCTTTTTGAATATTTGGTTTCAATCTGTTAGTTGATCCTAAATCTCTCATCAAATGTCCCCAAACTTTTATAAATATGTGTTGGTGGATTATGTAATGATAAGGGGGTTGAGGATTATGCTGGCTCATGGTTGAGGCGATTATTTTCTGGGTGGGGTAGCAGCCACCCTCCGCTCATCAAGTATTTGGCCTAAGTCTGATATCTTCTCCAGAGGTAGTGCTTGGGGGAGAACCCTTTATTCTTTAAAAAAGGGTGCTGCATCATTTTCAGTCTGATGGCCTTTCCGTGTACTCTTGCATTGCCAGATAGCCAGGTAAAATTGTGCCATCAAAAGTTCTTATAAAATTTGTTACTAATCTAACTGGTCAGGTTGGATCTAATTTGTATCAAAAGCAATTAGTGTGTTGATCTTCTGGAATAGAGTGTAATAATTTCTTTTAAGGTTTATGCAACCTCTATTCCCCAAGCTTATGTCATCAAGACAGCAGGCCTCAACTGTCATGGCTAATGAAATAATCGCGAGTATGGATTGTATCAACAAGGCTGAAAAAGAGTTAAAATAAGAGTACTAAGTTGGTTAGCCTGCCTGATCTGAAGAACACCATAGACCAACGCTGGGAGAGGGCAAAGTATGGCCAGGTTCGTTCTAGGGGTGCTCATGATGGGCTGAGAATTACATAAACGGAGATGAAATGAACCAGATATTTTTAATGTACTATAGTTCATTGTTATTAATTAGAGAATGGGCTTTGAGCCCCATAAAATACAAGGTTGTCTATTCCAGCAAAATTTGACTCCAACTAATCACTCATGTGCAATCCTACTTTCACTATAGCACTGCAATTAATAAAATTTAAATAATTGTTGCATTAGGCGCAGTACCTCAACAAATGGAGAATGGTAACCCCTCCCTGTTTCCGTTATAGTAGTTTTTAATACCAACCTTCTTTGTTAGTCAATATGTTAAAATAAAGCCCCATTTGATAATTATTAAATGAATCCTTAATTAGACCTTTTTGCTAACCAACTTGAGGAGATCTTTAATAATATAGGTCACTTTATCTTACATAAATCATTTATGAATCCTATTCAGCCACTGGTGGAGCCTGGACCCCTCCAGATTAAAGCTACAAAGAGTCAAGACTTTAGGTTGCATTTGGTGATGGGCTCCAACTTGGTGTCTAACCAAGTCTTTGCCTTTTTATTCTATATTATTGTTTATATAATTTTGTATACTCTCTCTTTAAATCATCTTGGTATTGACACCCTTTGAAAAGCTTTTTTTCCTTTGTTGTTAGTGTGTTGTTCCCTGGTGGTTTGGTTTTTCATTAATTTTACCATTCCTGGAATAAGAAAGTTATAAACAATCTCTTGACACCAACAGGTCCTGTTGTCAGTGTTAGATTTTGATGGTTGATTCAAAAATAAACCCTTTAAAAACCATCAATGCTAATAAATTACTCATATTGATGGATTCTTTAATCCTTCCCAATTTATCTGCATACTCTGATAAATCAAATTCACTTCAAAACCCCCTTGATTGCATCTAATTGACCGATTATTATAGCTTTTAGCAGCTATGATATAGTATCATTATGTCCTATATGGGATCCACTTGGGTGAACCAAGTGAATCTATAACACAAACTTAATTGCATTTTCAAAACTAATGCAAAAACGATTAATGAGTATAATTTTTAATGTATTTTGATCACCGTAATTGGAACAATAGTACTTGCACATGGATGGCCCAGATAGGGAGTACCTAGTACTAATGAGAGGCCTGATGACGTCCTGATTATGGGTGCATTATTATTTGAACACTATATGTTTTCCCCATTTATTGTGATTCATCAAATGTATGATGAAATGTAATTGGGCTGATTGAGAGGAAAATTTACACCATTGAGGTGCGAATGTTAAGCCTAATAATCTTCCCAATTATGAGAGTAGTAGTGCCTCCAACTGGGCTGAAACAATTTTAATTTAGTTAATTTAAGGGCTGAATTAACTTGAGGATATTTTAATAACCACTGGCATAATCCATAGCGGATTGGTATGGTTTTAAAGAACTCAACTAATAGAAGAGTATGGCCAGAATATTCCCTAGAGATATGAAATACTGGCGCCTGACTCTAAAATAAAATCTACTTTCCATCTAATATATTTTTGTCTTATATTGTCTTTTATTAATTCGATTTTCATGCTAAGAAGTGTAGACAAGCATTCAGGGGAGCTTGTCATAATTACCTGTGTCTTGAAGTTCCCAATCAGAAGAGGAAGGTATACCAAAAAGAAGACCAGATGAGTCATTTATTGTTGTTTAGCTTTGTGAGATTTGAATGGTTAGAAAATACCATAAGCCACATAGCATAATTGAGATTTTATTGGCCAAAGCTCTTCCTGACTATCAAAACAGGAATGCATTAATTGGCAAGCTAATCTTCAAATTCTCACAGTCAGTCTATTCCTTTACTTTTCTTTTCAATAAAAAAAGCCTGCAGAAAATCAATAAACTTTGACTTATTTTTGCTACCATAAACTATAATATTCATCAGGTTGTCAAGGTTTCCAGTCTGCATTATGTCCCAGGCCATAATGGCAATTTCAACTATGCTGTTGCCTTCCCTGCTTGAGTGGGGTATCAGTATGGGCCCAGTTGGGCTTGTCTCTCATTTTTGATGCCTTAACAGCATCACGATCTTTCCCAGCTCTCTGAGGCTCTTCCCTCCCAGTTTACAAGTTTTAAGGCACCTCTGAGAGCTCCACTTCCCCTGTTACCAGGGATTTCCCCACACCTTATGCAGTGCATAAATAAATTTCCTCTTTGGGATCTGCAGCAGCAACCCCTACTAACATCTGGTTAAATGTGGTGTACTGGTACCATTTGTATTCATCGTCAAGCCTCAATTATCCCCCTCACTAAAAGATATAAAGTTCTGTGTGCGGCTTTACACCTGTTATTCTGTCTTTTGTTTGGGTGTCCTCTCACCCAGACTGGCAGGCCAGTCCTAGTCTTATTAGCCGGTGCCATGACAGTGTAGCCATTTGTCACTAGCTTCCTTGTGGGTTATGGTTGGTTTTTGACAAGCATGAGATCTGAATGGTTAATCTGAAATATGGGGCATTTTGAAAACTCTTAAGCTTGGATTCTTTATGCTTCAAGTCAACCTGCATTCACTTGCTTGCCACTTACCTGGGATATGCCCCATTTCCTCTCCTTACTGACCATATTTATCATAATCATAAGCGTTGTTTTCAAAACACTAACACCTACACTGACACTAACAAAAGGTATCTTTATGTTTGTAATTTGAGGTACATGAGAAGCCTCCTGCGCCTCTTGCATGCCCAAGCCTGAGGCAAAAAGGATAGTCAGTATTAGGGATACTGCTATCATTATACCTGTCATACAGTAATGAAGGCCCACCATTGGTCTGACAAGAGAACTTCAGTTGGTGTAATTGTTAATTTAACTAAGTTTAAATTTAAAATTATTGTGGGGAAGGCTGACCATGGGATGGACACTTCCAAATATGACTCAGACGAGACAAAACTCAGTACCAGGTGAGGCACCCCAGAGAAGCAATGCTATCTCTTGTTGCCAGCGGGAACGCCACTTATGGGAAGGGGGAGGGAACGTGTGTAGGGGGCGTAGCCACTATTGAGCACGTGTGGAGGAAGGGGTCCGATTTGATGAACCAGACTGGGAACCAGGAGGAGACCAGCTGCCGGCGACGTGGGGGAGATATCCAAACATCCACGCTTGAAAGTGATCCACCAAATGAGACTGGAATCTGTGGACAGCTTCAGGGAGGGTGGGGATGGATCCGGCGATGGCATCCAAGACAATCGTGTGGATAGTCCACATGGCGATTGCAACCACCAGAGCACGAAGGGAGGGTGGGAGGGGGGAGGCCATTGATGAAGCAAACATATCTCTTGACAGACTGAAGGGATGTGTTTGATCCTGGCCTAGCAGACGTTGGACTTCGCGCCATATTACTTTAGAGGTGGGGCACTTCTCCAGGCGGTGAAACAGCGTTCCATACTGGCCACACACGACACAGGATGAGTGTAAAGCATTAGAGCGCTCAGCTGTATGATACACCCGCCTCAGGCAGCGCCACACATGGGAACGGACTTGAGGCTGCAACAGAGGATGGTGTGCATATTTCCAGATAGTCTTTTGGGTCTCAGTGGAATAAGGGATGTCCATCATGTCCAGGTAGTCCACCCTGGATAGGACTTGGGGTCGAATGGGGATCACGCCATCATGGATGGGTAGCCCCTGTACCTCTTGTGTGAACTGAGGAGAGGGGCGGCCTCTTCGGGTTGTATGTCCACTAATATGAATTCTCCACTCTGCGCTTCGCATGGAGAGTAGGATTCGTTTGTAGTGGGTTTTTGTCCCGTGAGGACCTGTGGCTGATGTGTGTGATGCGAGGTATTTCATCAGGGAGTGGGGGTTTGATGGATTATTGAGGCCCAAGGCCCAGGAGAAGTTGGAGCGGGCCACGCGGGACCAGTATTGGGATGGGAGTGTGGGAGCAGTGATGGCCGCAATCCAGGTGCCTAGGATCTTGGCGGCATGGGCTTTGAAGTCAAGTAGGCCCATGCCACCATGATGATGAGGGCCAAACATGACCTCTAGCCGTACTGGTGGAGGGCGGCCTGACCAAAGCCATCCTTGTAGCAAAGCATACAGGGATTTGAAGAAGCTTGGGGAGAAGGGGATGGCATGGGCTCCAAACCAGACTTTGGATAGGAGCATAGAGTTGACAAGAACAACCCTGCCAGTGAGGGTAGTAGGGTGGGCTCTGAGAGAGGCGATTCACTTCGTCACGTTGTCCAGTATATGGCCCTCCATTACTGCTGACGCGTATCCTCCTGCCTCCAACCACAAGCCCAGATGGCGTACCGGTCCTATGGTAGGTCGCGGCACAAAGGGGAGCACCAGCGGAGCGTTGTGTTTTAAGTTAGTAAGGCGTGGACTTGGGCGAGCAGCTGGGCTGGGTTGGGAACTACTTGCTGGGGCCCAGCAGTTCTGAAACCAACCAAGGAGGATGATTTCGGTTTTGGAGGCGTTCAGTGCCGCGTTGCTTACCTGGGAATATTCCTGGATGAGGGCTTCAAGCGCGCTTGCATCTTTATTATTAGACACCCCCACCACGCAATCATCTGCAAATGCCATCATCTTGACTGGGGTTTGGCCTGGCACATGGACCCCAGTGAGTTGGGCATTCACATTTCGCAGTAGTGGGTCAAGGCTGAAGTTGTATAAGAGTGGGCTCAGGGGGTCCCCTTGTCGCAGGCCCCTTTGAGGATAGACTACTTCCATTAGGAAACCTGGGCCGCGCACAGCCATTGTTGCAGATTCCGTGAGCAGCATCACCCAGTTAATGAAGCGGGGAGGTAGGCGGAATTGTTGTAGGCAGGCCCTAAGGTATTCCCAGTTTACTCTATCATAGGCCTTTTGTTGGTCCAAGAATACAAGTGCCCCAGAGGCTGTGGACTGACACACATTAGCCACAGAGTGCACGTTATCCCAAATCGACCTTCTGGGGATGAAACCAAATTGTTCTGGAGAGATGGTGGCAGATGCTACAGTCCCTAAACGATTAGCCATGATTTTTGTAAAAATTTTGGTGTCTGTGTTTGTTAGAGATCTGAGGCGCCAGTTGGCTAAGTCTATC
Source organism: Massospora cicadina (assembly GCA_022478985.1). Classification (NCBI taxonomy): domain Eukaryota; kingdom Fungi; phylum Entomophthoromycota; class Entomophthoromycetes; order Entomophthorales; family Entomophthoraceae; genus Massospora; species Massospora cicadina. The sequence continues at coordinate 94,248 of JAKSZP010005602.1, forward strand.
CTATCTCCTTTCTTGAAGAGTGTGACTGTGAAAGCCTCATGTCCTCCTGGTAGGAGGCGCGTTTCCAACAGGCTTTGGTTGAGTGAGGCTAGCAGCAATGGGGATATGTATTTAAAATATTTTTTGTAGAACTCATATGGAATGCCATCTGGGCCTGGGCATTTTCAGTTTGGCGCACCACGAATGGTAGTCCATAAGTCATTCGGAGTAATTAGATTCATTATTTCCGAGTATCAGAAAATGGTGCGGATATGAGCTCTGTCGAGAAATTCCGCCATTTTGGCCGGCTGAATTGGTTCAGCTCGGTATAACTCGTAGTAATATCTTTGCATTTTGATTGCCACTTCAGCCGGTGTGTCCACGATAGAATTATCCGATCTTCACACCTGTGTGCAGGCCACACTCTGGCGTGGTGCAAAAATTTTTTTGAAGAAGTATGTGGTGCACTTGTTGCCTTTAGTGATGCGTGTGGCCCTGTATTGGACACAAACCTGATGTTTGTGTTGCCTTTCAAGTGCGTTGAGGTGGGCTGCTGCCTCCGCCCACTTCTGGCCCCATGCAGGGCTATATCCTGAGGCTGGAATGTTGGACTCCAAGTGGGCCAATTCTGCCAGTGCGCGCGATATAATCGCCGATGTGGCTCGTGAGCATCTGGATGAGAGATGGCGATAGTGGCGGATGGTGTCTTTTTTGAAAGTTGCCCATGTGGAAATGGGGTCCGCGCAAAATGGTGCAACAAATGATTCCGTTAAAGTTGCCTCTTCCACCCACATGGAAAATCCTGGCGACGCAAGCTCTGGGGGGCGGATTTTGTACCAATGTGGGGCCTTTGCAACTGTGATGGGTAAGTGGTATGTTATTGAGACCAGTTGGTGGTCGGAGAATTCCATTTTCGTTGTTTTGAAGTGGAGATGTGGGGTTGGAATTTCGCTGGTGCTAGAATAAGGTCAATGCGGGTCATGGACCTTAATTGGCCATTGTGGATGTGGGGATGCATCATGTTTTTGAGCAGCGGGGCATGTCGCAGCAGCACATCCATTAACCCAAGGGTGGCTTTTAGAACGCGTAGTTCTACATGACCCTGTGGGGCGTGGGGTGAGGGCGGCCACCGGTCCGTTGGTGAGGTTAGCCAACAGTTCATGTCACCGATTAGGAAAGAATCAGGGGGTAGCAGGAGGGATTTGACTGACAAGAAAAATTCTTAATGCTCATGTGCACTTTTTGGGGCGTAAATGTTGACGATTGTGTGTGCAACATTGGCCTATGAGAAGGTGACAACGAGCACTTGATCATTTAGGAATGTTTCTGAAGATGTAAATTTGAAAAAATTGTTTTTCTGAATTAGCACCCCACAGTGCTTTGACCAAAAGGATAGGGATGGTAGGAGCATTGTTTTCCAAGCTTCCTCAGAACCTCGTGGACAGTGGGTTTCCTGGATGGCCAGGATATCCACTAATAAATTATTTTGTAAAAAACTCAGTTTCCTAGCCCGGGATGGGGAGGCCTTGAGTCCGGCAATATTCAGCATCCCTAGAGTGAAGGTTTCCCCATCACACCTTAGGTGTGAGGGGGTGGGCCCCCTGGCCCACCAGCCTCTTCCAGGTCCCCACGGGCTTTCACAGCAGCGCGGGTATTAGCAGCAATGCTATCGGGGTTTTTGTTAATTTTTGCGGAAAGAGTCGCATTAGCTTTGGCCTTCGCTTTTTGTTTTCCCGACGTCGGACGAATTTTTTGCGGTGTGGATAAGTTTGGTGCACCGTTGAGTGTGGCAAAAAAAATTTTTTCAGTTGGGATAGGTCCCAAGTCGGTTTCAACTGGGGCTTGGGTGCAGCGATTGGGTGAGATCAAATCTCCCATCAGATCCTCGGATTGAGTGGCCCGTTTGGCTTGGGCCTCCCAATCTGATTGGGTGATGGATTCCCAAGTTGCTTCCGCCGCAAAGGTCTCCATGTCCTCCTGGCGTTGTGAGTGTGGGATGGTGGTGGTGACCTTGGCCGCTTCCTTGGCCACGGTCCTATGGGCCTGCTTGGCCTTCTTCCACTCCTGCGGGGAGATGGGCTTTACCAATAGGTAGCAGCCTTGTGCTCCCCACGGGAAAGCCTCTTTGGTGCTTGTGGTTGGTTTGTAGTGCGCCTCTCCGCTGGCCATGGCCGCTGAGGGGTGCTCTTGGAATGTAACGCCCTCTTTAATGGGGCATGCATGTGCCTTATGGCTGAATGCATCACAGTGGGTGCAAATGGGGGGCGCGCTGTCCACGGTTACCCGGAATGGGTGGGTGGTGTGCCCTGTGATGTCAATAAAGGTGGAGTGCGGGATCTGGGTTAGGTCCTTCACGATCTCCTCAGTTGGGGTCAGAACTGCAATGGCTTTGCCGGTGCACAGGTGTGGCATCAGCATGAAACGTTGCATTTCAAAAGATTGTATTTCGCCATATATGGCGAGACCATCTTTCAGGTGTTGCTCCAAAATGTCACGTTTTACCATAGTAGGCAAAAAGTCAAACGTGAGGAAAATTTGGTTTGATTTTGTCCATCTGGTGCATTTAGTTTCGACGACCCATTGCCCTTTGGGGAGGTTGACCACTATGCGCACCGCTGCAGCCTCATCTGCTGCTATTTTGCTTTCAAAACCTAGGTCCAGCCAACTGCATGACATGGAGTGAGGTGCAACATACACCGCGGTCAGGAAAATTTTGTGTACATCTTCACAAAATTTTTCCCATAGGGCCGTTTTTTGGATGTCCAGATACACACGGACTCCAAATTCCACGGATGAAAGTGGCTGGGAATGTGGCGTATTGATGTACTGGTTGCATCATGCTTGCCACACGAGTATCTCCGGGGAAATTGTGACCGCTGGTTTTTTTTAGATTTTTTTCTATTCCTCCGGATTCTCCGGGGCGTTTTTGAATGTTAGAGGCTGCGGGCCTTCCGCCTGCTCCTCTTGCCTTGCTTGCCCAACTGCTCCCAGACATGGGCGCAGACTAATCCCCTCTATGAGATTATCAAACTAGATTTAGTCTTGAATTGAATGGGTTGCAAAAGTGTTTGCAACGAGAAAGAAAAGTTATCTAATTTAACTAAGTTATATACATAAAAAATATTTTTTGGGATATTAGTCTAAATTAACAGAAAGTGAACAGTTAACCCAAAAGCCTTCACAATGAAGGTTGCTGGGTAATATATTAAGGAGGAGAGGCGAATGCATAGGTCATGAGTCCTTGGGGCTTGTAATTGTGTTTCAATATCCTTGATTATTTTCTTTACAGCAAATAACTGACTTTGAATTTTGATTAACCACAATATTTCTATTTGCCTCAGAACCTATTGATACTATTACCCCATGTTTGGTGCACTTTTCTTCAAACATATGGCCTTGGAAAAATATGAAAAAATTCAACTGGGCTCATCCCATGTGCCAGTCTCTTCAGTGAATAGGGCGCCTCTTAGTTTCTTATGCATATAAGGGTTTTAGCCTAATAAAATCCTTATAAACACTTCTAAATTCGCAGAAGAATTGTTGTATTTCCTGCACTAATTGCTTTGAAGTTTAATAGATGATAGTAGCTTTGGGCCTGGGAGTAAAATTTGTGGTAGATGAAACTAGACAGGAAGGGGCTGAAGCCACCTATCTCACATCCAGGGTATGCCCTAGATCCTTTAATCAAATAAGAGGTTAACCCTTTGGATTAAAACCCTTTTTTGTCCTGAAAAAATGCAATACCTTGTCCAGCTTGATGGCTGGCGCCTGGGGTCTTATAATATGGGGATCTATCACCACGTTGATACTGGGGATGCAAGACCCATTCATTTAGTTCCAATATGGAGAAGTAAAGTTAGTGACAAGGAGGTGCAGAAAAAAATTTAAGGGAACTTATACAACAATGGATGTTTTCCTCTACCGTAGACCATGGGCCAATCTGATAATTATAGTTAAATAGAAAGATGGCTCTAGAAGAGTTATCTTCTGG